>SMMQ01002922.1:576-22581 GCA_008271595.1 [Pythium] brassicae (nom. inval.) | reverse complement strand
TCTCGCTCTCTCGCTCTCTCGCTCTCTCGCTCTCTCGCTCTCTCGCTCTCTCGCTCTCTCGCTCTCTCGCTCTCTCGCTCTCTCGCTCTCTCGCTTTCTCGCTCTCTCGCTCTCTCGCTCTCTCGGCAGCTCGGACTCGCGGTGATCGACCGCTTCACGTACGCGACGCTCGACTACCTGCAGCGCATGAAGGTCGGCGACTGGATCCGCGACGCGTCGCTGCGCGATCTCTTCAGCTTCTACGACCCGCGCATGCTATTCTCGACGCCCGACTTCCGCGCCGATATCCTCGGGCGCCCGATCGACAGCGTGCCGCTCACCGACTTCTTCGGCTCGGTCCTCGACGTCCAGCTGCACTATGACGAGGAAGCGTATCCGCTCGAGAGCGACACCGACACCGACAACGACGCGGCCGACAACGACGCGGCCGACAGAGACGCGCACTCGACACTGACGTCGAACAGCAGCGAGCTGACGCCCCGCACCCCGCGACGCGAACAGCGCTTCGGATTCTCCGCCGACTTCTTCCTGGTCGGCGCGGCGTTCGTCGTGGGACTCGCGGTCGTGACGCACAAGCAACTTTAAAATAAGGGGAAGGGGGGAGGAGGGAGAAGAGCTCCAACTCCTCCTACTACTACTACGACTGTGGTGCGCCACTCCGCCGACGCCACGCACTCGTGAGCTTGTGCCGCTCGCTTCGCTTCACCGCCTCGTCGGTCCATCCTCGTTGGCTTTCTGCTCTCCTCGACCGCGCACACGCACGCACACACACACATTCACGCTTTCTCTCTCCGCCGTCGCCTTGTATGGGAAACGGGTCGAGCTCGCTACCCGTCCTGCTCCGCGTCGCGCGGCGAGATGCGGGCGTGGCGGTACATGGAGTTCGGGTGGCTGCTGCCCTCGTCGTCGCCAAGGTGGTGGTGGTGGCCGTTGCAGTGGCGCGGCCGCCCGTGGTGCCTGCTGTGCGGGGACGCCTTGCGCGCGTACGGCGTCGGCGGGCGGTTTCCCGCAGGCACAACCGCGCGCACGACGACGACCGCGACGCCGGCCAGCCAGATCGGAGATGTGCAGATGCAGAGCGCGATCACGAGCGGGCTCAGCAGCATTGCGAGCGGGATGCTCACGACCGCCGTTAGGTACCACACGATCCACTTGCGGTGCTGCGGTGCAGTTAAGGCGGACAGCATAGAGAGCGCAAGGTTAGCTGCGCCCCGCCCCGTCTCATGCAGCTATGGGCCCACGTCGCGTACATTCGCAAAGAGCCACGACTGGAGCACAGCGCGCGGGACGACGAGCTCCACAGAGGCGTCCACCACGCTCCTGTGTGACATGTGAGCGTTAGCAGTCAGTCAGCGAGCGTCTGCAGTAGCGGCGTTCACAGTCCACTGGGTCGCACCGAATCTTGAGCATGGGCTTTGTCAGCGCCGAGAGCTTCGTCTTGAGCGAGGCGATGAGCTGCTTGGCCGCATGCGGCTCGTAGTGCTCGTCGCCGAGCTGCTGCTGCTCGTACTCGTCGTGGCGCTCGAGGTGCAGTTTCACGAGCTGCGGCGTGTACGGCGTGTTGAGCGGCGTGCGGTCGTTGCGGAGCACGCCCTGCCAGTTGGGAAGCGCGTCACCGTGCACTGTGAGTGAGGCATCCGAATCGCACTTTCTTTCACGGCAGTTCCCAGTGCTCTCACGCCGTACCAGCGCTGACGTCGGCTGCGCGCTGTAGCCGCCGTGGTGCTTGAGGTAGGCGCTGCCGCGACCGCGACCGCCACTCCCGACGGTCTCCCAGTCGCCGCCGTCCATCGCCACGGGTGTGAGGCTCTTCTCGGCGCCGTACATGGCGACCACGCGCTCGCTCTGCAGCGGAAGCACGGCCGCTGGTCCTGTGGCGCGCCTCGCTATCAGCGTCCGCGTGCAGGCAAAAAAGAACAGGCAACGAAGCAAGCAAGCAGGCGGGCACACCTGGGAAGAGGCGGAGGTCGTCGGCGCCTGCTGCACGTGCCACGGGAGCCGCCACCACTACTGCGCGCATGAAACGGAGCGGCGGGCGCTGCGGGTGCGAGTAGTAGCGAGCGCCTGTGCTGGTCGCTTCTGTGCGGTGGACGGACACCTCAGTGCTGGCTGCTCGTGTAGTAGTAGCCTGTGGACTGCCAGTCAGTCAGTCGGTCGATCGATCCGTGGTGGGCGCTTGCGCAAGTGAGCGGAAAGAGGCGCAAAGTGCCGACGTGAAAAGGCCGAAAAGCCTTTTGGTTGAACACAATCTGGGGTTCGAAAGTGATATCGCTGCTGCTACATGCTGGCAGACGCTGAGGCAACTGATTGGTATGCATGGGAAAGTCCGATTTGGGTGTGGTTCTGTTCTCGTACCACATCAGCGCGAATAAGTGCGAGTTCCATTCGGGACTGTTTTCTGTGATGCTGCATTCTGCTTTTGAAGATCAAGTCACCATGGCCCGTGGCGTTGAGTCGCACAGTGCACTTGATCCATCTATGCTCGAGCGTGAATGTTCAGCTCACGAAACTAATTTCGACGACACCATCGACGACATATTATGCACCACTTTCAAACAAGCAGCGCCGCGAGGAAGCCGCACGCTCAACACAACTGTACACCATGGCGATCGAGCTCCGCGACGACCAGTACGCGCTCTCTCTGCTCGCCGGCAGCAACAGCGACGACGAGCCGTACAACACGCCGCGCTCGTCGGGCTCCGCCGTCGCGCCGTACACCGGCCGCCCGTACGGCGGCAAGCAAGGCGCCTCGGCCGCCGGGGTGTGTTCTGTTCTCCTCCCTCTTCCTCGCGTTTGACTTGGTTTTTGTATGCGACTGCACGTCATACTCATCACCACTGGTGTTTCACGCGCGCGCGAGCAGTCGGAGAATGAGCAGATGCGCGGGGAGATCGTGCGGCTCGAGAACGTGCTCGCGAGCCGCGTGGCCGCGCGCGCGAACCAGGACCCGTCCAACACGCCGCTCGAGCGCTCGAGCAAGATCGAGAAGTACGTCGAGGTGATGGAGCTCACCAAGTGCCTGCGCCGCCAGAAGGAGTTCTTGCTGAGCGAGAATCGCAAGCGCCAGCGCTTCGCCGAGAAGATTCAGCAGGCGATGCCGGTGCGTTTGCTGTGGGGTGCGACGCGTTGGGAGCAATGAGTGCGACGAACTGAACTGTCTTGTCTTGCGCTCGCCCGCCGGTCTTTTGGATGTGGCGCACAGCCGTCGACGGACAGCATCCAGTTTATGAAGAACGTCAAGTTTCCGCCGGACGAGGAGCTCGAGAAGACGTCCCGGGAGGCGTTCATGGAGATGATGGAGTACCAGGTGAACGGCGAGCCGGTCGTGTACCTCGGCTGGAGCACGCAGCGCGAGTCCAAGTCTATGTACCTGCACGCATTCTCGGAGAAGACGTTCCTGGGCGACGACATGACGCACGCGTTCAACGAGACGTGGGCGCTTTTCCACGACGAAATGCGCCAGGAGCTGCTACACAAGCGCCGGAGCAAGTTTTGCGTACGTGAGCACCGTGCTAGGGGAGGTTGAGTGGTTGGGGAGGTCTGAAGCGGTCTCGAGCTGACGGTTTCGGTGGTTTTTGCTCTGGTAATCAATCTCCCAGATCCTGAAGAAGATCAACGACAACATGTTCCTGACGCGCAACATCCACCAGTTTATCGGCGAGAGCTTCCCGCGCCACGCGATGACGCTCGTATGCCGCGTGTCGATCGACAAGGACACGTTCGCGATCATCAGCAAGTCGGTCGTGCCGCCCACGAACGACGCGCAGCACCTCGTGTGGACCGACGAGTGCTACATGTGGAAGTTCACGCGCCGCCACGACCTGCACGGCGGCGGCTTCGACCTGTCGATCCGCGGCAAGTACGGCAGCACGTCGGCCGTGGCGGGCAACCGCCTGCCGATGCTCGAGTCTTTCTTCCTGCTCGTGGACTGGGAGTCGCTCGTCATCCGCCCCATGTTCAACTTCGCCGACGAGTAAGTCGGACGATAACCAGCCACCGACCGACCACCAGCAAGGGGAACGCACAACGGGCGATCAGGAGGCCGAGAGCGGACACCGACGCCGCATTCTTCTTCAGGAGTTTCCTTCTGCCCCCACCTGCACTGCACCAACCGTGCGGGTTCTTTAAACTTATGTGAACATAGCGTGAGTACCAGATGGATTCAGTGGTTCTTAGCTTCGCTGTATGCTGCTTACTGCCTCTCTCTCACACACACGTGCGCTGTATGCTCAGGAGAGCAGCCGTCGCCATCCATTCCCGCGTCTGCCACCTGCCTGCTGAGCTGTTCCTCCACCGCTGGTATCTCGAAGGGCGTCCGCGTCGTCTCCTCGTCCCCTCGCCCGCCCGTGCTCTTTCTTTCTCGAGCACCGGGCTCAGTTGTAGACCATGTACTTTGGTGTGGACGAGAACTTCTGGTAGCCCTTGATCACCTTGTTGACCGACTCGAGGAAGTCCTTCTCGCTCACGGACTTTCGCCGCGCGCGGATCGCAAACATGCCCGCCTCGGTGCACACGCTGCGCAGCTCGGCGCCCGTCGTGTTCGGGCACAGGCGCGCGATGAGCTCGAAGCGAATGTTGCGGTCGCAGCTCATGCTCTTCGCGTGGATCTTGAGAATCTGCGTGCGCCCGTCGAGCTCCGGCAGGTTGAACTCGACCTTGCGGTCGAGCCGCCCCGGCCGCATGAGCGCCGGGTCCAGCGTGTCCGGCCGGTTCGTCGCCATCAGCACCTTGATGTTCCCGCGTGGGTCGAAGCCGTCGAGCTCCGTCACGATCTGGAGCATCGTGCGCTGCACCTCGTTGTCCGTGCCGCCTTCCTCCTGCAGTGCCCAGCGAAAGTGGTGTTCCGTCAGTGCCATCACCCTATTATAGGCGATATCGCCTACAATAAATATGCAAACAATCCACCGCCTATTATAGGCTAGCAAACACCAACGCACCGCACTGCTCCGCGCGCCGCCGATCGCGTCGATCTCGTCAAAGAACACGATGCACGCCTTCTTGGAGCGCGCCATCGTGAAGAGCTCGCGCACCATGCGCGCGCCTTCGCCCACGTACTTTTGCACGAGCTCGCTGCCGATCACGCGGATGAAGCACGCGTCCGTGCGGTTCGCGACCGCGCGCGCCGAGAGCGTCTTGCCCGTGCCCGGGGGCCCGTACAGCAGCACACCCTTCGGCGGGTCGATACCGAGGTTCACGAAGCGCTCCGGGTGCAGCAGCGGCAGCTCCACGACCTCGCGGAGCTTCTCGAGCGCGTCCTTCGCACCGCCGACCTCGTCGTACGTCACGTCCGGCTTGTCCTCCACAGTCTAGCACATCGTCATCAGCACACCAATACCAACATGATTGCGTCAACACACCACCCACCAGTCGCGAGTCAGCGATATGTATACATGTATACACGCAGCGCATGCGACGCACGAGGGACGCACCATGAGCGAGACCGTCGGGTCGATCTTGGGCGGCAGCGGGATCTGAATCGCGTACTTGGTGCGGTCGACGCCCACGCGCATGCCCTCCTCGATGTCGGTCGGAGCCACTTTCTCGCCGAGCCCGACGACGAACTTGGCGATCTGCTTGACGTTGATCATGTACTTGGCGTCCTCCTCGCCGGCGTTGATGATCTTGGAGCAGCGCGCGACCTGCAGCGGCTGCTCCTCCTGCATCATCTGCTTGTCGCTCACGAGGTCCCACTGGCTCGGGAGGCTCAGTCCCGTATCGCTCTCCTTGATGCCGATGAGGTCGTTCACGACGCCCTGCGCCTTCTTGATGTCGTCCTCCACCTGCTTGATCACGCGCGTGTACGGCCCGATCCCGTACGTCTTGAGCAGCGCGATGTCGCCCTCGTCCAGCACGGTCTGCGGCCCGGCGAGCAGGTCGTCCTCCTCCTCCTCATAGTTGCGCGTGTTGGTTGTGGCGCACTCGCCCTTTGCCGCCGCCATGCTTGCTGTGGGGTGCTGCGACGTGCCTCGCTCCGCTTGCTTTGTTATCTCGAGCCTTTTTCGAGGCGAATGGGGGGAGAAAAGATCTTGTGCGCTGTAGAGACACACAGCTTGCAACAAACGAAATAATGCAACAACTTGCAAGCTTTGAATGGTCGATTTGCCTCCTTTCTTTTGCTATAGTGACAAAAGAAAGGAGGCAAATCGACCATTCAAAGCTTGCAAGTTGTTGCATTATTTCGTTTGTTGCAAGCTGTTTCGGTACTGAACCCCGAC
Source organism: [Pythium] brassicae (nom. inval.) (assembly GCA_008271595.1). Lineage (NCBI taxonomy): Eukaryota > Oomycota > Peronosporomycetes > Pythiales > Pythiaceae > Globisporangium > [Pythium] brassicae (nom. inval.). The sequence goes on along the minus strand of SMMQ01002922.1, from coordinate 16,366 downwards.
GTGTTCACGCAATCGAATGTAATATCCGTTCATTGTGGCGCGAACGGTGACATGGCTACATCTGGTGATGAGCATGATCTGCGCGCAGCGAGTGGGAGAGCGCACCGATGCGGACGAGCAGCGCGCGGCTCTCGCTGGCGTGCTGCTGTTGTATCAGGAGCGCGAGCTTCGCTTCGACCTCCTTGCAGTCGAGCTGACTGAAGAGGTGTGCGCACTGCCTGCCGATCCAGCTCATACCCTCCTTCCGCTTCGTCTCCGCTGTCTGCATTATTGGATCAGCATGACCACCCCCACTAGACGGGTACTCTTGACGCGGAGCATTGCGTGGTATGTCGCCACACGCACCTCTTTCAGCACGCGTAGTTGTTCTAGCAATGCGTCGAGGCGCTGCTGGGTCTCCGACACGTCTAACTGGTGGTGCTTGCCGCTAGTGCTGTTGCTGCCTTGTGTCAGTTGCAACGCATGCTGATCGCCGCGCGGGTCAACAGCAGGGGTGGTGTGCATCAGCATGCAGCGCTTCGTGTTGCTCTTGAACTGTTTGTCGAGCTTCTGGTTGCTTCTGTCTGTAGGTGGAAGACGTACCAGCATCCTGGTCGATCTCGCGCCAGGGCCATCAGCTCCCGCTACTGAACGGAGGATCCGCTCGCGCTCAAACTCGAACTCGCAGTCGAGCTGTTCCATGACGCACTGGAAGTCTGACTGGATCTTCTTCGTCTGGTTCGTGAACGCCTCCTGGATGTTGAAGCGCTCTTGCTGGATCCAGCCGCTCGCCTGGTGCAAGCGCAGCGCCGCCTCGCGGTGATTCGAGAGCGATTCCGAAGAGCACGCTGGACTCGACTCGCTTTCAGCAGTGCTCTGATACGCTCCGTCGAGTGCTGTCGACGGTGACAATTCGGTCGGAGACACACCGATACGTCGGCAGAGCTGGCGATACTCGTCTTCGACTCGCCGAGCCAACGCGCCGCGCGACTCGGTTTGCTGCAGGTGAAACTGCTTCCACTTGGCACACGCCTGCGCGTTTTCCAGCTCGTAGTGCTGGCGGATCTCTGACTCGAGCTGCGCACGACGAGCATGCAGACGTGAGGGCCGCGTACACACACTGGGAACTGCGGTCATCAGAGCCACGGCAACAAGAGAAGCAGAGATCCCACACCTTTCGTTCCAGGTACTCTGCGTTCTTCGTCTTGTACTTCTGGTGCTTTGCCGACTTGGCGGTGACATGGCGCTGCTTGTCGCTCGCGATGAGCTGCATGAGCACTGGAGGCGGGTGGAACTGGAGCTGTGGCGCGCGTAGCAGAGCAGCCGCCCGTGACGTTCGATTGAAACGCGCTTCCAAGTGATGCTCCGGAGCCAAACGTACCGGGTTCGTCTCGAGGTGCAGCTGCAGCGCGCACGTCTGGTGCTCAAAGTCCGCCTGCCATTTGTAACAGCAGCCATGATACAGCTTGGTAACTACAAACACAGGGGTCCTATTGCTTCTGCTGCTACTGAGCACTACCTGGTGGTCGGCCACAGCGCTCGCCATCGTTCGCTCCCACGCATCGATCTCTTTGCTCCAAGCGCTCACCATGGGCAGCGTCCGCGTCATCATGGCTTCACTATTTGATGGGCAAGTTTGACAAAGCCGTTTCAAATTCAACAGATTCAACACAAACGCCCTCAGTTGAAAAGGTCCGAGCTCTCGAGCAAGGGCTCGTAGTTCTCCACCGAGAGCATCGCGAGCAGCCTCGAGTCGAGCGTCAAGTAGATCGGGACGAGCTCGGCCGCGAAGAACACGGCCACCAACAGCATCGACTGGATCTGGACGGCACGACACGACACGGAACACACCATAAACAAGAGGCTGAGGCTCTCGTGCCCCACACTTGCAGCAGATGCAACAAAGCAGCGACGCACCGATGCGCTGCTGCGGCCGACATTGAACCACCCCTGGAAACGGGCGACAGAGTTGAGAAATGAGACCCCTCCCCTCTTCGCTTCTCCTCACTTGAGTGAGAGCACAAGCAGTATACAAGTGAAGAGGAACCCACGCACTTTCGTGAACGTCAGGAGCGTCATGACGCTGTAGAGGATGCGGCCGAGACTCCACGCCATCGCTAGGCGGCCGACGCGCTTCAGCCGGAAGCGCGCGGACTGACTCTTGAACGGGAACCCGGAGAGCGAGAGCGTGAGGTAGAACCACGTCGAGAAGATGATCAGCGGCAGGAAGAGGTCGGTGGCTGCGACGACGTAGAAGATCATCTCCGGGATCTGCGCAGTCATCACCACCACCCGCCCAGGCGCATGAGTTGCTTCCCAATCCCCCCCCACACACACACACACATACACACACACGACCACGATCTTGAGCAGCCGAGCCGAGACGCACCAGGTTTAGCCGGTCCTGCTTGTCGTCCTTGAAGATCCCGTCCTTGTCGAGCAGGAAGAGCGCCGTGTAGAGCACCAGCTGCATGACGTAGAGCGTGCCGTTGAAGATTAGGTAGAAGATCATCCACCGCCGGCGAAAGTCCACCGCCGAGAACCAGTGGCGTCGCGACTGCGGCCCTCACACAACACACAACACATACACACACAGTGAGAGACCCCCCCCCTCATCCGCTCAACCAAACAAACCACCAGCCGTGTGCACCGTACCGACTGGAACGCCTCCGCCCACACGAGCACGAGCAGCAGGTAGGACGACACGAAGAGGAAGTCCGGCAGGTTGAAGAGCACCGCCACCACCTTGTTGTAAAAGTCGAGCTCCTTCTGCGCGGCGTCGTCGTCGCCGAGGTCCGCGTCGTCGCCGCCGACGACCACTCGCCCGCGTGCGCCGCCGAGCCCGCCGCCTGCCGGCAGCAGCTCTGCGTTCTGCGAGTCGAAGACGCACAGCGTGGCGAACGTGGCCGTGCGGAAGAGGCAGCCGAGCGCCACGCTCAGCACCAGCAGCTGCACGGTGCTCCAGCCCGTGTGGCGGTGCTGCCGCCGCACGCGCCGCACCTCCCAGTACTTGGTGACCGTCACGACCGTCGCCATCGTGTAGAGCAGCGCGAGGAAGTAGCTGGCCATCGCCAGGTTCGCCAGGAAGAGCGGCATGGCGGCCAAAGCACCCGGCGCGTTCTGTCCAACTCGAGATGTGAGAGGGTTCCGTTGAAAGTGAGCACGTTTTTAAATGAGTTAAAAACAATATCCAAGTGTTATTAACAACTTCAACTGGAACAGATACCCAGGACGACAAATGGCGAAGGTGCTCGCAACGCTACTTCACACCTCCGCAGACGGCGCCGACCCCTTCTTCCTGTGCTTCGCGTTCGCCTCGTCCTCGTCGAGGAACTTGACGTCGAAGCAGTTGCGCTCGCGCGGGTCCTTGTAGTCCATCCCGAGCGCGATGAACACGTCCACTTCCGACGTGCACACGACGCTCGCGCCCCTCGCCACCCGCTTGTCGTTCACGCACGTCACGGGCTTGAGCGCGCGGTCTGAGAGACTCCAGCCTTTCTTGTTCGCAAACAGCCGCACGCTGCGATTGAAGTGGTCGCTGCCCGTGAAGTACAGTAGCGCGAAGCCAAAGCACCGCCGAGGGTACACTTTGATGTCCAGCCGCCGGTGTGGGAGATCCTGGACGCCCATCCACTCCGCGAGTGTCGTCAGAATGAGACTTGTCGCCTTGCGGGCCACAGCACTCTGAGAGTTCGTTATATCTCCAGACACACCTTTGACACTCGACACACGCCCATGTACGTGTCACAGCCGCCCATGTGGTGCTCCGACACGTGCGTCAAGTCGTCTTCCACGTACACAGAGAGGAGTGTTAGTGTGTGCCTCATGCGTGCATCATACGAGCGCGACTGAGAGCCAAACACGCTCGTGGTACCTGTGAGGAATCCCGTCTCGTGCAGCCGCTTCAGGAGTTCTGTTGCAAGTAGAAAGAGCAAGCGTATGGAGTATTGATCAGCGTCACGCTTGCCTCGCAATCGGATCGGATCAATAGACCAGAGAGTACAGTACCGTACCGGGAAGGACGTCGCACTCTTCGTTGTCCGGGTCCGTGATCAGCACGTCACAGTCTCCAGACGACAATTTGCCTCGTCGGTAGGACCCGCACGACAGCGCCGTCGCGTTCGGGATCAGGCAGTGCGCTGCATCCACGACGGTCTTCTCGATCTGCGCGGCTTCGGCTCTGGTTATCACAGCCATCCGTCCAAGTCATCGTTTACAGGGTTAGACAAGGAACATACGGGGCTTGTTGGCAGTGCTGATCAAACACCGCGTTACGTTGCGAGTGTGCAGTGCTGTACCTTGGGATCTTGGTCAGGAAATCATCATAGTGCTTCAGACCGATCTGCTGCTGTGGCGAGAGAACCGACGTGCCGTTCTTCCGCAAGTCATCGAGCGTCTTAAACCCCAAGCTGTGCGCAGACCACCACCACGATCCGAGAATGAACTCTCATGCTCAAACAAGCATCTCCCGACACGCAAAGCACACGCAACGCACCTGTAGAGCTTCGCTGCAGTCGCTGGACCCACTCCTCAGATGCGCGACATCTCGACCAGACACCGCAGTCTCGGGTTCGTCTTATTCGCCTCCAGCTTCTCGATCTTTCCAGTCTCCAGGACCTCGATGATCTTGTCCCGCAATCGCCCTTTCGCCCACGACAGCCCTTTCAGGTCTCGGACACTCGAGATCCGCGCGCGCATCGCCTTCAGGCTCGAGACGACTTTCTGTCCGCAGAACGAGTGACTTGTTCTAAGATCAGAGAACCCAAGCTTCGCAAGTTTGAAGCTGCTGAACCACGCACCTTGTACATGTACTCTCGCCAGATATCGCGTTCGACGTGAAGATACTCCATTAGCTCTTCCAGCGGATCCGTCAGATGCGCATTCAGGTTCGCCTGCATCACTGTTTCAAGTGCAGTGCACACACACACACACACACACACACACAGTCAAGCAGATGTTAGAAACCACCAAAAGGATGGCAAGCAACAGTGTCGTTATGACGTACTGGACGCCTTCTGGCCCACGAACGCTTCGGCGCGCATCGGCTTGCTGTCCGGTTCGCCTGCGAGGATGCGGAAACCCGGGTTGTTCGCGAAGAAGATCGGCGTGCGCTCCTTCACCAGCGCATCCTTCTGCCTCTGGAGCTCGGCCTCCTCACGCTGGAGCTTCGCCATGTCGAGCGCCACGGGCGGCGCGCGCTGGATCTCCTGCACGCCTTTCTCCTGCACGCCCGAGCCTTCGTCCGCCGCGAGGCTGTCGGCGTCGTCGGCGTCGTCGCCATCCGCAGCTGCGGCCGCTCTCGCCGCCTCCACTTCTTCGTGGTGCTTGTGCTCGACTTCGAGCTGCCCGTGCAGGCGCGTCCACCCGAACGCGTCGTCGTGCGCTGGGAACTGCTTCTCGCGCACCAAGTACACGAGCCACTCGGGCGTGAACACCGGGACTCGAGCTGCCACGTTCGCCGGCGGGAAGACGTCGGTCTGGTAGTACTCGCGGGCCTTCTGTCGGTCCAGCTGCGCGCTCGCGACGACATAGTCGACGCGGCTCCAGTCCACCAGTCCTGTCGCTGTTGTTGCGGTTGCAGCCGTTCCAGCACCATTGCGCCGCTGCTGCTTGTAATGCGGGTCGGCGCCTGTCACGCTCGTGCCGCCGAGCTTCTCGATTATCTCCTGCCAGATCTCCACGCGCTTGCGGCTCACGTCGGCGCCGACGGGCGCCACGAGCACTCGGCGGCCTTGGAGCAGTGAGAGCTGCTAGCGGCGCTGTTGCTTGCGCTTCCCGCCGCCGCCACTGCTGCTATGGACGTCCGTCGACGGCGCCGAGCGCTTCGTTCGCGGCATCTCGAGCAGCTGCTGCACAGTTTCGCCAGCGCCGTCGCACTCGCTCTGGCTGCTGCCGCTCAGCACAATGATGGGCTGGGACGACGATGCGCCCTCGTGTGCGGTGGGGACGCTACCCGCGCCGTGTCGCCCACACGCCATGTCTGCGCTCAAACTGCCGTCAAGGGGGGCGACAGCGTCCAACTGGTGGAAGAAGCAGCTCTTCTCGCGTGCACGTCGCTCTGTGGCTCGGGCATGTGCTGTGGCGGCTGCAGGTGGCAGGAGCATCCAGGAGCGATGGGACCAAGCGGTGCCGCCCACCCGCAACGTTGCGCTTCAATTGCGCGAGTGTTGTTCATGGAAGTGACGTTTGCATGCGGGAGGTAATCGAAACACTCGATTTATTCACTATGCAAATGGTCACGTTGCGACTTGGCCAGCAGCCGGGATGGCGCCATCATATCAGCCACAGCTTCACGCCTGCGCCGCCATGGTGCTGTACGCGGCGTGCGGGTGGTGCGCTTCCTGCTGCTGCGTGATCACGGGCGAGTCGTCGTCGCCCACGCTGGGCTCGCGGTAGAGCGCCTCGTCCTTTGTCGGCAGCGTGAGCAGCGCCACGCCCACACACACCGCGAGCGAGATGACGTAAACGCCGCCGCAGATCGCGGCCGCGCGCACGATCACAGCGTCCGTGGCCGCGCCAAAGTCCTCGTACCGGTCCGCGTACACAGCGAAGAGCGCGCCGGCGACGCACTCGAGGAAGCGCCAGCCGTGCAGCGGCCAGAGCTTCGCGCCGAGCAGCGTCTGGCGCGTCGAGCCGCGGCGCGACGTCAAGCGCGACGCGTCGACGACAAAGAGCGTGAAGAACGGGAAGAAGAGCAGCGCGCGCGTGAGGTTCACGGCCCCGTTGCGGTCTGTGTGCGCTGTGCGCAGCACTGTGCTCCAGAGCACCGAGCTGGCCGTGATCGCGGCCGCGTACTGCAGCACGAGCAGCTTCGTGGTCATGGCGACGAGCAGGATCGCGCCGGCGCGCGCTGCGAACTGCCCCGCGAGGAAGAACGAGCCGGCGGCGCGCAGCGCACCTGTGTCGCGCTTGCACACGTACGCAGCGACTGCGAGCAGCAGCGTGAGCCCTGTCGAGGTGACGGCCCACAGGTCCAGCGGCTGCCACTTGCGGTAGTGGATCGTCGCGTTCGCCTGGATGATGAAGAGCGGGATGTCGCGCACGATCGCCTGCACGAACGCCGCGAAGCGCAGCCCGTCCTGCAGCCGCTTGACGCTCACCGTGTCGTCCGGCGGTGGCGGCGGCGGCGGCGGGTTCGCGGCGGTCGCAGCAGCGGCGCCCGGCGCTGGCAGCTGCGCGCGCGTCGCCGCTTTTGCGCGCCGCTCGGCCGCGAACACGTAGAGCGTCTCTGTGAGCACGCGCAGCTGCATGAGTCCGAGCACGAACGCTGCGAGCGTGTTGAGCGCCGGTCCGCGCGCGTAGCGGGGTGGCAAGCGGCGCTCGAGCGCGATGCCCACGAGCCCCATGACGAAGCCGCTGAAGCCGAGGAACGCGAGCGAGAGCACGTACTCCTCGAGCCACTTGCGTTTGATGTACTCGCGGTTGAGGATGACGTCGGTCACGACCGTTGAGACCTCGTACGCGGCCATGACGACCTCCATCGCGGCGCTTCGTTCCTGCAGGAGGCGGCTTGAAGGCGGCGACCAAGCACGCACGCACGCACGTAGCAGCGAGTGAGAGCAGTTCGGGGGCGCTTTGGGAAAGTGAGGTGCCGATACCCCACCGCCTCTCGGCAAGCGTCGCATGAACCCATCGAGACTTCGAGCCGATCAAGAAAAGTTTCCACTTTCCACTTTTCTTGATCGACTCGATAGTGATAAAATAAGGAAGAACTGGCACTTTTTTGTTTGAGCTTTTCAATTGGCACCACTTCAAAAGTAAGAGTGCACTTTTGATCATACAGGAGCATGTGTCTTGTGCCCTGTGTTATCGCTTTTCTAATCTCAACGATCAACTTGGGCCTTTCGCGACATCAGCCGAAGCTGACAGGTCTCCATTTCGGTGCCGGCTCGCCGATATCGTGCAAGGTGCTGCTGGGGGCCGCGCTACGCTGGTCCAGTCCATAGTATGCTGCTGTTCTTGATAAAGAAGTTCCTCACTCCGGCAATGTCGCGGTCTTGTACGTACTAGCATCTCGGATTCGGGCAGGAGAAGATCGACTTGCCTGCGAGGTTTGCCTGCTACGCACCGCACATCGAGCATGTGGACGATGTCCATTCCACGGTGCACTCGACCACGCGACCGCCGGTCCGCGCCATCTGGCATGCAAAGAGGTTCCTAAACTTGTAGTGCGCCAACGAGTTCAATCGACGCGCCATCGCGCGAGAAATGTTGTGCAAGTCGCCACGCACAAAGTCAAAAGTCTTGAGGGCCGGCAGGATGACAGTGGCGTAGTCCCCAGACAACTATCAAGACACTTTATTGTGCATGTCATCGACGATGCGAGTGATCTTGCGATGCACTTCGCGAAATCTGCGCCGCAGGCGATAGCGCCGACGGTGCAGGAACGAGCGAGGTCGCATTTGCTCACTATCCGTCTGCAGCATTTCTTGTGTGCGCATCTTGAGGAGGTCGCGCGGTCGTTCGTTGGCGTGCTCGCTGTAGATCCTCAAATGGTCTCGGTGAGCGCCAGCTGCGACTGAATCGTAAAGGTACGCGCGTGGAACGTCTGCACTCGCTTCCACGGATCGAATACCGAGAAGCACGATCCGTTAGGGTCGTAAAGCGCGCAAACGTTCCGTGTGCCAGGATCAATCGCGCACACGCGCGTCGACATTGTCCGCAGGAAGGCGCAATGGCGCGGGATGCAAACGCAGTAGAGTTCGCTGCGACGCCGTTTGATACAGATCATGTACTTCTTCTCCTTCGGTACATGGTCGCGACTTCGAGTATCGATGTGCTTGTGCGGATGGTCGAGCTCGCTCTTGGCGCCACAGCAAAATAGCGTGGGTGAAACGAGATGGTTTGGTCGCTGACAGTTGTCGACTTGCGATCGAGTGTGATTGAGTTTGAACGAGCAATCCGCGTCTTGAACTTCATCTAGGGATGTGCTGTTGTCTTCGTCACGGTCTCGAAGCCGACCAGGAAGCTAGCGTGCGGACGCTTGGCGACTGCGCAGTTGACTAGGTGGATGCCCTTTCCTGCTCGTTTATTGCGGAAGTATGCGATCATCGTCTCCTTCTCATCTCCCGGCCATACCAGATCATCGAGTTCTTCCAGTGAAATTGGCGGCGAATGGTCGGCCTCGCGTTGATACAGTTGTCTGTCTTCTGTCGCAAAGTATTTTGCCAGATTTCGAACAATGCCGCGCCAAGCCCGGAGAAACTCTGGATTCTACCAGTGAAAAGGGCCAGGAAAGCCCGCCCTGGAACTGTTGCGGTGTCAGGCAAAACTGCGTTGTTCTGCAGGGTGCCATCAATGGAAAGCAATGCAAACCAGAATCCCAGCAAACCCTGGATGAAAATCATATACAAAATGTCTTCTTCGACTCAATCACCTTCGACCGATTGTGCTGGTCTTGGCTGTAGCGCAGCCCCCGCGAGTGACGACGGTGAATCCCGCTGCAGGACGACGAGCAGCCGCGCGACCACGTTCCACACGTTGTCGACGAGCGCTTAGGCCGCGATGTGCTGCACCTTCTTGTCTTGCAGCTGCATGCAGATCTGAAAGAGACCGATCTGTGTAAGGAGATGCAAGACCCGTGCCGAAACGCTGGGTTCGCACGCGACCGTGAGGCGGAGTCGCACCGAAATTGCCAAAAGTTAGCAACTCGCCTAGTGTTGAGGGCCACACCTGCTTCGTGTCATCAGTGATGAACGCCGCCGCGCGCCAATGGGCAACGAACAGCACTTCGCGTTGTTGAATAGCTCGTATAGAAAAGTGCTGAAGAGTGAATCAGCTGATTTTTTATGAAGGTTGCCCGAGTTCGGCCAACCTCACATATCAAATATAAGATCAGAGCGGTATTATGCCAACAGGGTATTCAGAGTTTTGAATAGCTTACGAAGGTAAGTTACCTCAAGTCATGAATTTTAGAAGGTCAGGTTGCATGAATGTGGTTTAGTAACCCTAACCTCAGCAAAATCACGACAAATATAAAACATCAAAGATTCTATAAGATTTTGCGGGATAGTTTAGCGCGTCATGTATAGCGAAATATATTTTAAAATGTAAAGAGTAGAGGATGGGATCCAATCAGACCGCCTGCCAGACGGATGTAACTACTGTAAAACCCGAGATAGTGGGAACCCTTCGGATTCAGTTGTGATTTCCGAAAATTAAGAGATTATTTCCTTTTAAAACATGATACCCCGCTTGAAGAATTTAATGTGAATTGATAAATCGATAACACCGCCTCCCCAGATTGCATGATTAGCGAAAATAAATTCAAGTACATAGCATTTACATATTGTTTCATAGAGGATATTTTCAAAAAAGAGGCACGAGAGGTGGTCAACACTATCTCGGGTTTTACAGTACTCTGGATAGAATCCAGAGAATTGTTATTGACAAGTGCAAAAGCGTCATTGGATTTCGCAATGGAGACCACGACGACGTCCTCAGCGAGTGCTCTGGGCAGCGGCGGCGCGGACGCGCTGTCGTTCGCCGGGTGCTGCCGCATGCTCGAAAGCGTGGAGAAGACACCGAAGAGCGACGCGAAGCTGCGCCTCGTTTTTAGCGATGCGCTGCGGCGCGAGCTCGGCGCCGGCGGGGACGTGTACCCACTTCTTCGCCTGCTGCTGCCGCAGCTCGACCGCGAGCGGTCGTATAACCTGCGCGAGAAGAAGCTCGCGCGCGCGTACGCAGACATGCTCGGGCTGGCGCCGGAGAGCCGCGATGCGCGCAAGCTCGAGCTCTTCAACGACCCGGCGGTCGTGCAGAGCAAGGCGGTGGGTGACTTCACGGCCGTGCTGCACGACGTACTCGTGCTCCGCAGCCTCGCGGGCAGCGGCAAGCACGCGCACACAGTCGGCGCCGTGAACGCGCTGCTCGACGAGCTCGCGCGCGCAGACACTGCAGCCGCGCGCAAGAAGGTGTTCATGCGGCTCGCGACCGAGTTCCCGGCGGGCGAGCAGAAGTGGCTCGTGCGCATCGTGCTCAAGGACCTCAAGGTCGGGCTGCACCACGAGCGCGTGCTGAGCTTCCTGCACCCGGACGCGGCCGAGATGTACAACCACACGAACGACCTGCACAAAGTCTGCTTGGAGCTGCGCAACTCGTCCGTGCGGTACGTGCCGACGCTCGAGCCGTTCCAGGTCTTCTCGCCCATGCTCGCGAAGCGCGTGGACTTTGGCGAGAGCACGCGCGCGCTCAACGCGGACGCGTTCGTGATGGAGCCCAAGCTCGACGGCGAGCGCATCACGTGCCACGTGCGCGGCGACGAGGTGCAGTTCATCTCGCGCAACGGCGTCAACTACACGGAGCTCTACGGCCCGTCTGTCGCGCCGTACGTGCGCGCGCAAGTGCGGCCCGGCGCGGACTACATCTTTGACGGCGAGATGATGGTCTGGGACAACCTCGAGTACCGGATGCGCGAGTTCGGGCTGCTCGACCGTCGCGAACGCAGCGCGCGCCGGCGGCGAGAGCGCGGGCCGCTGGCTCTGCTACGTTGCCTGGGACATTGTGTATGTCGGCGGCAGCGAGACCGCAGCGCAGCTGCTGCGGGACGTGTACCGCGGGCCGGGCAACGTGACTGCCGTCATGGGGCTGCCGCTGTTCGCGCGCCGGCAGCTGCTCGAGAAGGTGCTCACGTCGCTCGACCACCGCGTGACGCTCATCGAGCAGACGCTCGTGGACGCGGCGTCGCCGAAGGAGCGCCACGAGCTCGTGATGGCCGAGGTCGACTGGCAGGTCGCGGCCGGCGGCGAGGGCGTGATCCTCAAGGACGTCAACTCGCACTACATGTGCGGCGAGAGCAGCCGCAAGGCGAAGAAGTGGATCAAGCTCAAGCCGGACTACGCGGGCCTGACCACGAGCCTCGACGTGCTCATCATCGGCGGCTTCTACGGCACGGACCGGCGTCGCAGCGGGGACGTCTTGGTCTTCCTGCTCGGCGTGCTCTCGCGCGCACTCGACGACGCCGCGGCACAGGAAGCGACGGCGCCCGGCGCGCCGTGTCCGGTCGTGTGCACGTTCGCGAAGGTCGGTACGGGGTACAACTTTGAGGAGCTCGCAGCGCTGCGCCGCGAGCTCGAGCCGCACTGGCAGCCGTGGGACCCGGAGCACGTGCCGGCGCACCTGAACGGCTGGCGGCCGGTGAAGAGCGACCTCAAGCCCGACGTGTGGATCGACCCGCGCCACTCCAAGGTGCTCGAGGTCTACGGCTTCGAGCTCACATTCTCGACACTGTACCAGACCGGGCTCACGATCCGCTTCCCGCGCTGCAAGGCCGTGCGGCACGACAAGCCGTGGTACCAGTGCATGAGCATGCAGGACCTCAACGCCGCGCGCGGCAGCGCGTTCAACAAGCGCGCGGCCGACGTCGCGCTCGGCCAGAAGAAGGCCGCGAAGCGCGTCGTACCCGCAGCGACAACGATGGCGGCGCGGCGGCGGCCCGTCGGCGGCGTCGTCGCTGCGTTCTCGCCGGCGCCGCTGGACGGCGTCGCGCTGCAGCGCAACGTGTTCGAGGGCAAGGAGTTCTGCGTGCTGCCGGGCAAGTACAACCGGCCCGCGGGCCTGGATCTCCCGGGCGAGCCCGGCCGCTCTGTAACCAAGCAAGCGGTCGAGACGCTGCTCTACTCGTACGGCGCGGCGATCGTGCAGAACCCGCTCGCCGAGTCCACGAGCTTTGTCGTCGCGGCGTCGAACGTGGGCTTCAAGGTCGCGAACCTGGCCAAGCAGGGCCGGTTCGACATCGTGCACCTGCACTGGGTCGCGGCGTGCGTCGCAGCGGCCCGGCTGCTGCCGCTCAAGGCGAGTGGCTTTGTCGTCGCGACCGACGCGACGCGCGCGCTGCTTGCGAAGGACTACGACGCGTTTGGGGACCACTTCACGGAGCACACGCAGCCAGCGGAGCTGCGGCTCGCGTTCCGAGAAGTGCGTCGCCAGCACACGCAGGAGGCGGAGGAGGAGCCGTGGCAGACCCGGATCAAGGCGCTGGCGGCCGAGGAAGCGGACGCGATGGAGAGCGAGCTCACGTTCCTGGCGCACTGCGTGGTGTACTTTGACCAGTACACTGCGGTGCACGCAGCGAGCGCGTACGCGCCGCCAGGTTCGACGCGGGCGGCGCGCGTCGAGGCGGAACCGTTCGGCGCGCTCAAGTTGCTGAGCCAGCAGGTGCGCTTGTTCGGCGGCACCGTCGCGCACGAGATCGATGAGACTGTGACGCACATTGTGGTGGCGCGGCGCGCAGACCCGGACCGTCTCGCCAAGCTGCAGCCTGTGGTGCGCGCGCTGCGCCACCAGCGCTCGCGGGAGCCGCCGGTCGTGCTCGCCGACTGGGTCACCGCGTGCGTGGCGCAGCGCGTGCAGCTGCCGATCGACGGCTTCTTCGTCGCCGTGTAAAGAAACATCATCGTCATCCAGGGTCATAAGTTATCGACAAGTTCCCCCCCGCTCCTCGCACGCGCTGTGTATCACCAGCTCTCTCTCTCTCTCTCTCTCTCACGCACACACTCGTCGCTTGGTATCCACGTCACTCGAAGGCTTCTGGGGGTGCGCACCAGTCAAAGTCGTCAAAGTACGGGCGCGGACACTGGCGCCGCGCCGGCGGGCACTGCGCGTCGTACTCCTCGTAGACCAAGTAGCCCTCGACGCGCTGCGTCGTGAACTGGTCCTCAAAGTTCGACGTGTCGAGCGGGCCCGAGAGCGCGGGCACGAGCGGCGGGATCACCTGCTTTGTCGCGAGCTGGTACCAGTCGACGGCCGCGAAGAACGGGTGCTCGAACACGTCCTGCATGCCGCGCGGCGAGCCGGCGCCGAGCCGCGCGGCCGCGTCCTTGTGAAGCAGGCCCGAGAGCAGGTCGCACGCCGCTGGCGACAGGTGCGGCGCGAACTGCGGCTCGCTCGTCTCGATCTTGCGGAAGAGCGCGCGGCGGTCGGCGGCCCCCGCCGGGCCCGGACAGTAGAACGGCGGGAAGCCCGTGAGCAGCTCGTATACGACGCAGCCAAAGCTCCAGAGGTCCGCCGCCATGCCGTAGCCGGCGCCGCGCACGACCTCGGGCGCGATGTAGTCGGCCGAACCGCAGAACGTCGTGCAGCTCTGCTCGGTGCGCGTCATGTGCGCGCGCGCAAAGCCAAAGTCCGCGAGCCGGAGGAACCCGTCGCGGTCGAGCAGCAGGTTCTCCGGCTTGAGGTCCCGGTACGCGACGCCACGCTCGTGCAAGTGCTGCAGCGCGAGCGCGATCGACGCGGCGTAGAACACGACGTGGGGCTCTGGCAGCCGGTTCTTGGCGAACTTCTCGAGCAGGAAGTACATGTCCCCGCCCGGGCAGTACTCGAGCACAAAATGGAGCGCCTCGCGCGTCTCGAAGCTGCAGTAGAGCTTCGTGATGAAAGGGTGCGCGAGCGCGCAGAGCACCTCCTGCTCGGTGCGCAGCCGCTGCGTGTCCCGGTCGCTGCTGCGCCCGTGCCGCGCGAGCTTGCGCTTGTCCACGACCTTGATCGCAAAGAGCTTGTCCGGCTGGTCGCGCAGCCGGCTCAGCAGCACGGTGCCGTACGAGCCGGCGCCGATCATGCGCACGATGTCGAACGTGTGACGCGCGAGGTCGTCGCCGTCGCCGCCTGCGTTGTTGTTGGAGCTACTGAGCTGCCGGCTCGGGCTCGGGCTCAGGCTCGGACTCGCGTACTCAAGCTCCTCGAGCTCCTCCAGTTCGTCGAGGTCGCTCGGCGCCTCCACGTCCGTGCAGAGCGTCGAGGACGACGAGCACGCGGACGCGGCGGGCGGCTTGAGGCGGCTAAAGCACGCGTCCCAGTCGGTCGCCTTGGGCTCAAGCGACACCTTCGCGAACGAGCTCGCAAGCATCTGCCCAAAGACCCACGTCTTCACGCCGCCCCAGCGCTCGCGCTCGTGCTCGTGGTCGCGCGCCGGGCCGCCGCGGGTGCCGCCGCCCCGCACGAGCGCGGCGACCCACGACTCCTCGACAGGCGCCATCGTCGCGCCTTTCGCTCTAACCGTTCGCTCGCTCTCACTCTCTCTCTCTCGCCTCCTTACTGCGCTGCACGCATGCACTTGGCTCGCAGCCGAGCGCGCGGAGGAGGAGAGAAGACGGAGCGACGAGGAACTGGGCAGCTGGAGAGAGGTGGATGGAAATGCGGCAGTGGCCACATGATGTCATCCTATGGTGGGTGGTGGATATGGGTGAGTTTGGGAGGGATTCTTGGATACAGTGTAACAAACTGGACAGGTAAATTAATGGAGCAATGTGAAGAGAATGGAAAGGCAAGCGGAGCACAAAATGGCGCGAAATGAAGTGTGATAAGTCGTTACGAACACACCAACCATCCAGAATGGATTCCATTTCGTCGCCGCATTTGTAAGTCGATTCTGAACTGTTGTTGACCGAGAAATTTCTTGTGCTGAAGTATCGCTTCAAGATCCAAACTGAAGCAAGAGCCGCTTCAGCTTGACTCACAAAGACCTTTCGTCTGCTCTCGGTGGCTTGACTCGGAACCAGCGGTCTCTCAAAGTGATACGTGCGATCGCCGCGTCATGCCCGACACTCGGTCCATTGGTTTGCAAGGTGAACTCGTGTCGTATCGAGCTTTGGTCAGCGCGTTGATGTAAAGCGGTTCATAATTCTCAAGTGCTCCAAGATGGACGGATTCCAGGAGAAACTCCTGGGAAGAGTTCGCAGCACTTGGAAACTTGGAAGCTTATTGGAACAGTTGGCAGGAACAAAACATCGGATCCTCCAGAATATGATCCCTTTACCCAAGACGACGTCTTCGACACCCCGCCTGTGGCGGACTTAGAGACGTCACGCAACGTCAT
>SMMQ01002919.1:15809-32650 GCA_008271595.1 [Pythium] brassicae (nom. inval.) | reverse complement strand
TCAAAACTCCCCACCTATGTGCCGACAGCACCTAACATTTTGCCCCCTATTTTGGACGACCCCTCTAGCATGCCACTAGGGCTAAAGGATGCTCTATTTTACGCCGCCCCATCCAATCACCCCATCCAAGGTCTCATATCCGACGTTCCATCCAAAAACCTGATCTTCATACACGAGTCAATGATCTCTCGTATATAGGACTTTCGTCGCTCAGCATCAATCGAAAAATCATGATCCAATGTTGAATTTCACGATATTAAGGTGAAGTTTTAAGACCCAAGCATAAATTCATGAATCGAGCTTAAATTTCATGACCCAAGCATAAATTTCATGATCTAATCATAAAAAATAACAGTGGTTTGGGTATAGATACATTAGTCATTGAGTTCATTTTTATAATTAACAGAAGGTGCTCACGGTCGAAGTCGAATAATTTCGGACTTCAGTTTTTCACATTTGCTCGATACGAAGTCAGACAAATCGAGCCATCCGAAGTAGGGAAATCATGCTCAAAGACCCCATCAACGGTCTTGCCTTTGTGCTTACCCCAGCTCATCGTATAAGCGAGATCAACGTCGATCATCTTCGATTCGAGGAAGTCTATGATCTCAGGACAGCGTCTTAGGATTGATTCATTTTGGAATAGCCACTTGCAATACGAGATGTCGCTTTTAAACACTGTGGAAATAATTTTTCCAGAGTGCTTACCGAAGTCAATCGCTGGCATGATTATATGGATGGTTGATAAATGCGCGTATATACTGGCGCTCATAATATTATAAAATCTTAATTAATCAAAGACGCGTCCTTCCAATCAGCGCGGTGCACCTCCCCAGTGAGAACGTCCATTTCAAGCTCTCGTTCATAGACGATAAGGAGCAGTAGATCACTACCCTGAGCGGCAGCGTTGATACCACTCACGACTACGCTCGCAGGCCCATCTGGATGAGCTATTCGACTGACGTCGGCAACGAGCATTCGATCGGCAAAGTCCATTGGTTCTGATCAAGGAGCCCGCAGTTAAGACGCGAGCCAAGCGAGCCATTAATGGCCCCAAGCTTGGCTACCTCCTCAGCGAACGAAGCAAAGTCATATTGCTTCGAGTCGTTGAAGACATTGTCCCCGCCAATTTGCACTTGGAAGTTACGGATAGCACTACCAGGCTGTAGAGCGCCAGGAGCCGAATCCATCGGACTCTGATACTGGGGAACTCCGTGAGCAGCGTAGTAGTTGCCTGCACTTGTATCAGCAAAAGGCAAGACAGAAACGTATTTAATATTTCGAAAGCTGCCCGCTGCCTGTAGGTTGAACGGAGCGTTAAGCTGCTGATTCAAAACACCCACACCCGCCTGCTTCTGCCACATCTGGGCATATCAGTCGAGGTATTTAATCTGCATCACAGGGGAGCTGATTAGGGCAGTCGGGTTTGCAATCTCCTACAAAGGAATGTAGAGTCTGGTCTGAGTAAAGGGAAACGGAGCCGGTCCCTCTACCGAAGGATCGGTAAAAGCATTCTTCATAGCGCCATAGGCAACACTGAGTTTTGTTCCAGTAATGACGCCTGTAGTAGAATTAACCGAGCCATCAAGCTTACCAGCAAGAGGAGACAGGGATTCAGCCGAGGCAAGCATAATTGGGCATACCGATCCACTCGACATGATCGATTCCTTGAGAACGTAAGAGTTGGTACCAGCGCCAACTACAGCGAATTGGCCCTGGCAGATTAGAAGTCGCATTTTCAGTTGGCAATTAGCCGTGAGCGTTAGCTGTTCGAAAATCGGATGTAGGGTAACGAGTGGGACCTTGTAAAGCCAAAAGAAAATGCCCACATGACCAGTAGAAGCGCGAGTAGCAAAGCGCTTGAAAAAAGAGCGTCCAAACTGCTCTGCGGTGTTCTTTGTCGCAGTCGTGCCATTTGTCGGCCACTTCATAGCGCCGACAAGCGTCCCTCCGTTTCCGGCGTCGATTACAGTCGGCGAGTTGTTCACCATCCGCTTAAATAGATCATCGTTAAAGGCGTATGGCTCTTGAGTATTGCCTTCGGTAATGTCGAGACCAGTCGACATCTTGATCGAATTCGAACTATACCCGTCACCATTCTGAGGAGTGGCCTCCTTCGTGTGATTAATAGCATTCCAACTGTCGAGGAACACCTGACGATCCGCACCAGGCTTCATAAGCTGCGCAGGGGTCGTTTCCGTCCAAGCGCGAACATTGCTCCAAATCTGCTTGTAGCTCATATCCGAAACAATCTTCTTGCCGTTGAGTTCGATGCTTACCGAGTCCACAATCGATGATACATTGAACTTTGGTGTAAGTGAAAAAACTGTTAAAAGGGGAGAAAGTGCCCGGGAGAGTCCCTCCCGTCTTCATGCTAGCCGTGAAAGGAATGGCTACATATGCATCATCGAGGGAAGCAAATTTGCTGTTGCCCGTTAGCTGTGTAGTAGCGTCGAAGCCGACTAGCCCCGAGTATGATCCCTGATTCTGGTCGGGGATCATCGCAATGCTCTTCGACGACGAAATCTTGACCTCATCGTCAAGCGGATGAAGAGCCTTGTGGAGGAGGAGCTGATCTGCTGTTTGCGTGCTCATAGGTGTATGTTCTATACGCGTACAGTTGTTTTATATCTATACGGATATACATAACCGCTGAAAAAAATAATTAGCAAATGGATTTAGTCAAACCAGTAACCAGCGGTCACGACTTGATTGAGTTAGCAGACCGTTTGAATATCAAAATCAATGGGATATACACAGCTGCCGAGGCTAAAGCGGACAAGATCCGAACAGGCTCGCATATTATATTGCTTCGCGCGGGGGGTGGAATCGCTTATTGGGTACGCATTAACGATGGCGTGTATTATGACCCGATGGATGTCAGCATGCCTGTCCTTAGAAAATCTCAAATTTAGCCCAATCCAATATCAGGGTAGCTACAGCGAATACTGCAGAATTTGGTGTATTCTTTGGCTTTATTACCGTAAAAAAAATTTAAAATGAATCTGATGCGTCAGTTCGCAGACTTGAACATCGATATTATTCAATTTCACCAGCCTCGAGATATCTTGAGTTCTATATAAACCAATAATCATGACTTTTTACAAGGTGTTCCCTCTTGATATCACCCAGCCTCAGTTGAAAAAGGCCTTCGACGGAAAGCCTATCTCTCTGACGGCTGCTCAGCTTCAGAGGGGTAGCGCTAAGCTATTTGTGCGTCCGGAAGTTCATTCGGAGTTAACCAAGGCAAAACGTGCAAACCGCGGCACTCGTGTGCATCTGTCCCCGGAAGGATTACGCCATACCGCTGAGCTCGAAGGCGGATCTGTCGGTATCTTTCTCGAGGGACTATGGGGCTTCGTCAAAAACGATCTCTTTCCGGCCGTGAAACCCGCTATTCCGATGGGGCTTGATGCGGCTGTTCAACCTATCGCAACTGAGCTTGGTCCAAACGGAGTTGCCACTCCGCTCGGGCGCGCTGCAATCCGAAATCTGACTGGAGTTGGTGTCAATAAAAAAAGAAGCTGACTAAGGGTTCGCAAGAAGCAAAGGAGCGCATGGCTGCGCTACGTGCTCGCCGAGGCGGGGGCTTTCGACTAAATTAGCTTGATCTACCCTATGAGGTGTTAGATCAACTGGGTTTTTTTGGCTGAAAGAGAAGCTCGATCAAGATATTACTATCGCTGATTTTGACAGGTCGACTCTCTTGATCAACAATTTCCAGTCGGATGTTACTGAAGCTCCCGGAAGCGACATTTTGCCAAACGAATTCGTTCGCTTTGTACGAGATGTCCTGTCCAATTGAAGTTCCTCCCGAGTTGAACGAACATAGAATGTCCGATGGATTTGAGAATGGATTATCCACCAGCGAGCAGCGAATTGAATAACTCGACACCGGATGGACCATTGGGGTTATGTTAGATAGAAGGCTGACAAGCGAGCTCGAAGGAGCGGCCAGATACGTGCCTAGAGAAAATCCGATTAGCCTACCAAACTCCTGGTTGCTGATAATCAGGCGCGGGGTCTGAGCCGTAGTTGGCAACCCAGTTCCAGAGGAGCTATATAGCCCAGTAGCCGGACACGTGTAGCTACCAAGAGAGGTAGGGGTAGGTGATAGGTCAAGCTGAGCAGCGTAATAGGTTTGGTTTTCGATCACCTGGATATAGTAATCCCTATTTCCATCCAGGTCGATTAAATACGCTCCGGCGCTATCACAAGAATTAATAACCATTCGATTGATATCAGCATACGAATAATACCCATCCGAGGGTGAGATACTTAGCGTAGTCGTTGTTGATCCTGTTGGTAGCTTGAGTTGGACGGAGTTATTGCTATATTGAGAAGTAACATTGAAAACGCTGTTATACATGCTGACTCCCGCGACGCATACTTCCATTTGCGTGAGATTGGACAAACTGCTGTTGAGCCCATACACAAAGCTGCTATTATACCCATTTCAGACAGCATGTTTCGATGAAACTGAAACGAGATTTGACATTGTTCTTATATTTAATCAACTATATTATTTACCAATTTTATGTGGGTCCATCGTTTCAGGGCCGATCAATCTGTCGTAGTTCCGACGAACCTGACTCTTGACTGAATCGATGAACAGCAACTGCCCCTTGTTTTTTGTCGCCATAAGATATGCTTGATAAAATTGCTCTTTAATGAAGGGGACTGAGAAGTCAGTCAGCACCGACAGTAAGTCTCGCTTGATGTTAGCCTTTAACACGCCGCAATATTCGGCGTTTTGATGAATGACCTTGAAAGTGCCTAAGTGGTAGCTCTGGGTCAAGAAAATAGTTGAAATATTGAAGTGGCGCCCTCTGGTGAAATAATGGCTGAAAACGGACTTCTGTAGATTCATGTCGTTGCTGTAGTCATCAATGATTGCCAGCTGCTGGTTGGTTGTCTTACCTCCTTGAGCGACCTGCTCGATGGTCGGAGCTGTATTCCATATTGTGATTTGTTCTTTCAGCTTGTCTCGGAGGTAGCTATACAGCTCTCGGTCTGGGTTTTAGCGATGTTATGCACATGCGTGAATGTACCAGGAGAGTGTTTGAGAATATGGAAAACAGCGTTGTCCTTTCCACTGTATGATGGACCAACGAGAATCATTCTAAATAGAGATTTGATGTCGAGCTCTTTGACGTCTTTAACACCCTCGCTTCTATACTCTTTTGGCAGTCCAGCTCCATAATTTGGGATCGTCATTTTTATTATAGATCGTTTATATATAAACAAGCGAAAAAATATTATGGGATTCGTTTTTCCATCTCCGATATTCACCAGCGGGCTATATAACCCATCATTCTATTCAACCGATGGTGCTGGAGGTCTATCGCTTGAAGCGGCTAAGTTAGTCTTTCTCGCCAAAAATGACATTCGACTATCCTATTTATCATCAGTCACGTCTGGACCAGCTTCTGCTGGGAGTCTCCTCTGCCTGGATAGCAGTTTAAATATTACAGGATTAAGCAACATCGGCTGCGCTACTATTAATGGAGTAAGCATGGCCAATGTATCACTTCTTAATGGACTGACTGCAGGAGTTGCATCTGCTGGCAAGGCTCTTGTTGTCGATTCGAACCGTGAAATTTCCCAAATCAAACGAATTAGCACGGCGTTTGCCAGCCCATATACCTCGTTCAGCGCATATTAATCGAGCGTTGAGGTCAGTCTCCAGCTTAACGCGACTACAGGCAATTAATCGTTCGGAACTGTGTCAGAACACCAGTTTAGTTTGATGACAAGTAATCAGGATCGAATGAAAATCCCAGCGCATGAGTATGTAGCAATTAACACAGCTATCGACTGCTCATATCGCTTGAATATAGGAGGCACTATTAATGCAACGAATTACTATTTGAGTGGAAGCTTACTTAACTTTTCCAATCTCGACAAACTAAACATTGCTTCTCTCGGCTACGTTGAGGCAAGCAAAGCCTTAATCGTTGACAGCAACAAGGAGATCGCTTCGATTAAGAAAGTGGCAACGACTCACCCATCGCCATATACAGCACTCTCTGGATATCAAGGAGACGTCGAAGTTAGCTTGCAGTTAAATAGCATTTCAGATAACCAGAGCTTTGGAACAGTCTGTGAGCATGGATTCAGTCTTGTGACTTCAAATACCGATCGCCTCAAAATAAGCAATGGAGGTTATATTTCTATTAACACCTCCGTTGATTCAAGCTACAGACTAAATGTAGGCGGACCGGTTAATTCGTCAGCTTACTATTTGAACTCATCACTTCTTGACCTTTCAAAAATCTACTTTTGACTCAATCGGTAGCTGGGTTTGCTGACCCAAGCAAAGCACTCGTTGTTGATGCTGATAAATCAATTGCATCTCTGAAAAAGGTATCTACATCATTTGTAAGCCCCTATACCTCCTTTGACGCAAATCAAGCAGCAGCGCAGTTTGCTGTTCAAGCTAATGCTCTAAGCTACTTAGCGGTAGGCATGACGAGTGCTCATGGTCTTGCATTGGTGACTTCTAACAACAACGCGTTTTATATTGACGCGGCCGGCAAATGCGCAATCGGAACAACCCCAAGCAGTTCGTATGCTTTGACAAGTATCGGAAGGTCTCAACGCTGACTTCTTATCGATTGGTGGATCATCTATATCTCTAGGCAGCAGTTCGTCTGTATCCGCCGGAACAGTAACCGCCTCAAAGGCACTAATTGTTGACGGTAATAGGGATATCAGCGGGTTTAGATCGATGTATTTTAACAATTCGACTGCGTATACCACTATTACAGCTAGCCAAGGCTCTGGGTTTTCGGCTGCTCTAGAATTGAACAGCTCGGGTAATAGCTTTTGGGGGACTACAACGAATCATCTGTTCGTTCTCCAAGCAGCGATCAGTGGGGTTCTTTTCCTCAATCCGAACGGACGACTTGGAGTAGGCGAGGCAAACAATGGATCGTATCTATGCGATGTGGCTGGTTCATTGAACTGATCACAGCTCTATATCAATGGGACCCAATTTCAACCAGACGCTGGCAGCTTCACGAGATTTATAAACAATCAGTTTGCTTTGAATCAAAGCTCGATAAGCGATACGAAATATTTCAGCTTCGATAACAGTTCGACTCATGAAAGCTATCTTTCTTTCAATTATACAGGGCTGTCAAGCGGTGGTTCGTATGCTGGATTCATTTGCGCTAACACTTCGATAGGCGTTTTTAGAATCAAGCAAAATTACAATAGATCAGGAGGTAGCGCTGGCTCTGTTTCCCAGTCGTGGGTAGCCGACAAACGCTCTGGTGCCTATAGAGCACAATTAGCCATCAGGTGTCATAATATCAATGATTCGCGATTTGATTGGATATGGAACGATTCATCAGCGACCACAAGCTCAAACACAACTTCTTGGAGAGTCAATGGAACAGACATGCTCAAACTGCATCACACCTCTCGTCAAGTGTCTATTAGCAATAGCTCTGTTGATCCTCTCAGTCAACTCGATGTGAATGGCATTATCCGAGGCAGAAGCAACCTCTGGCTCGGCGATGTCGACATTAGTCTCTCTAATTCAGCTGAAAGAGCGATTTCGAGTCTACGAAACGCTATGGTGATTGGTCAGAAGAGCGTCATGATTATTGGCAAAAACCTGACAGCAGCTAATACTGGGTTACTAAGTTTCAATTACAACGCGGATGCGTCGCAGGCAAATGCGATGACACTAGGTTTATACGGTGATCATTCGATTCTCACTATTAAGGGCAATTCGTGTGTTGGAATTCAACAGACCAATCCGCAATTCCCGCTACATTTATCCGGAGGAATGAGTCAAACGCTAGGCCAGGCACGGGGTATAATTTCTGGATGACATCACTGAACAGTAGCTCATAAAGCAGTGTTAATTATACGGGATTGGGACCCATTAGTCAGAGCGTATGCGCAAAGTTTGATTCGAATGTTACAGTGAATGGTTCGATCTTTTATACTTCAGATAAATGTCTAAAATAAAAAATATCAGACATCCATATCGAGGAAACAGATTATATGAAGCAACAACCACGCTCCTATACATACAAAGCGGATAAGGCGAAGAAACAAAGATTCGGGCTCATTGCTCAGGAAGTCGGCGAGACAGCTGCAGAGCTCGTCTCGCTGTTCAAGGACAAGATGATGGATGACGGAATCAGAGTGTGTTTGGATTACAATCAAGTATCGGTGGTCAATCTATATATGGTTCAAAAGATCTTACAGCGACAAGTAGAGGTCGAAAAAAAATCAGCTTACAGCCTTATAGTTTGATATATTTCGGCTTTTTGCATTTGGAGCCTCCGAATTAACCCCGCCGCACGCTCTGCGAAACACTTCCTCCGGCTTTAGATAGTTCAATCTTCGATAGCTTATCGGAAATGCTGCTTTCCTCATCCAATATTTTTTCATTGCGGCTTTTAGTTTGCGTTCGTTGCTTTTGGAATCCTGGGCATACGACTTGCCATTAAACATTAATACGTTTTTCACGAGCATGATTGCTTATATATTTAGAGTGAGGATATTTTTTTAATCAGATTTCAAAAGAAGCCCTGCCTCGTATAGATCCACCGAGAGAGCCTTTAGTTCTTTGAGAACGATTGGGGAGTTGTTTCCTAAGTGGAAATCTCCAGCGAATTTGTTGTATTCACTAATCAAATGCTCAGTAGGCTCCGGTAGCTTCTCCTTGGCGTCGTATTCGAGATGGTAGGCGCGAAGGATCTCGTGGGAGAGCGTTTTATCATCGTGGTCGAGACGAGAGTATTTGTCGTTGTCGATATTAGGCTCATAAACAAGGTCCTTCATGATCGCCTTGAGCTCATCTGAGATACTCCTAATGCGTCCAACCGATGTCTGATTAGCGAAAACAAGCTTGAGCTTGCCCTCATGGAGGTCGGCGAGTCGGATGAATTTGCTCCCCATAGCACGATACTTTTGAGCAGAAGCAAACCCAGACCCTTCTATCTCCCTAAGATTGAAAGGACGACCAGGCTTACGAGTGGGTTTAATTCCGCCACCGAGAAGGCCCTTGCCACGGAGGCCGCGTCCGCGAAGAGCATCAACATCGACTACCCTCTCGACATGGAGTTTTTCAAAGGTCGCTTCGATCTGTCGCATGGCTTTGGTATTAGAATAATCCTCGGTGGTCTTGATGTAAATGTCATTCAGAAAATTTACGATATACTGCATCGATGACCCCCTTCGAGTTGTCTTACTCAGTTTAGACTTTTGAGTCGCGGAAAGGCTGCTACCGTCGCGTTTAACGATCTCACCAGCCGAGTCAAAGGTATACAGATCTTCAAACTGCTCTTGACCATCTTGAAACACTGTCGGGGGGGGGGGATGTGGTTGTTTGCAAGCCACGGGTTCATGCGGTAAATATCCTTGATATACGCTTTAAAGTTGGTATCCTTCATCTGGGTTGAAGTAGATTTTTGGTCAGGTCTGAGCGTTCCAAAGGATGATTCAGATACATTTCAGTCAGCCAGTCCTCGCTTCTTCGATTCGCGGACGAAGCGTAGGTTGGTCCCACTTGTATCGATATCGATCTTTGCTTTATTAGCACGGCAAAGAGATCCATAACGTTATTATACCACGATACACCCATTTCTTTATTAGGAACAGGTCTCGACTGCACTCCTTGCTTATCGGTGTAAAGAACCAGCTTTTCATTTTTGAAATGGAATCCGTGATTCCGACGCAACTGATCACTACCGTTTTTGTCGATCGGAGTTACGCCAATGACTTTGATAGCACGCTTGTTCGATTCGTTCTTGAGCAGTTGCTCCAGCAGCTCCTTGTATGTAGATTGACTGTCAGATTGGCTCTCTGCTTTAGGGACCAGCCCTTCTTTCGCTAAACCGATGAAAGGAGCAAAAGACGCCTCCGCCTTGCTATCTTTTGAATTTGCTTGCAGGCTGGAGAATGCTCTACGGAGAGCGTTGAGAGCCGACAGCTTCTGAAAATTCGAATTGTTCTTGGATGTGAAAACATCGCTTACATAGCGCTCTAAGAGCTCCCAGTCTATTTCATCCGGATCAACGCCAGATGCTCTCCCAGATTTGGTGACGTGTCGTGCGTTTCGTCCAAGATAGGCATTCTTATGGAATTTTCCAGACGATCGGAGAATGACTCGTAGGCCATAATCAGCCAATTCGGGGTATTCATTGAAAAGAGCTTTCAGAAAAGCGTATGATTCGCTCTGGCGACGCTCATGCTCATCGATCTCTTCTCCTTGCTCATATTCCTCATCGTGGATATCTTCCTCCATAGCAGTTGAGTTCGATGTTGGAACTATGTCAGTTGACAGGATCGGTGCCGATGGTGTTTGCATTTGAGTAGCTTGCGTGGTATTTGTTTGCGTCCCCGCGCTTGAACTCATATTGATCGTTTGTATCGATGTCGTTGCTCGTTTCGCCGAATCAAAGATAACCCCTTGCGACTGTTGATCACTCCATATGGCGCTACGAAAAGCTTCGTCCTTCACTTTTTGGAGAGCGAGCTTCGCTTGTGTTTTTGCAAGCAGCGCCTCCTTTTTGGATTTGTATTCGTCTCGCTTGTTGTTTCCGACATACATCGTGTTTCAGTTATATTAATTCAATCATAAAAAATGTTAATTCGGTAATTATTCGATTTGGAGCAGATACATAAGGTAGCTGACATATTCATTAGCCGTCCCGATCGGTATTTTTGAGATCGGCATGTCGATTAGACCAAGTTTCCATTGTTCAATCTTCGGCGGAGGCTCTGAACAATGAAATCCCTTTTTGCACCTCATGCGCTCCCGATAACGATAACGGTTATACCGCGGATGGCACTCCATCTATTTTCGATTGTATATATGATGACATATTTATTCCGATGAGAAATACTTTTCCTCTGCCCTACTCATCTTCGCCTTATTAACAAGTCTCAGATTGTCCTGACCCTCCCATGTCGGCTTCTCATGCCCGATCCATTTGACCAAATATCTGTATTTACCACTCTTCATAGTTTTGTAATTTAATATCTTCTCTACCTGCCAGATATTACTCTCCTTCGCATTTCCAGGAAGAGCATCAGTCTGTTTAGCTTTCGTTGGTTTTAGATCGTCTGGCTTGGCATATGCCACTCTTTTGTCTTTGGTCTCCAGTTCGATTTTGTAGCCATCAAAACCAATGATTTTATACACTGTCTGAGACCACTCTCTCTGCCCCTTCTGTAATTGCTTCTTCTCGAGTCGCAACAAAACGCTCTGACCTATTTCAAAGTCATTCTCGACCTTGTTCTTTAGTTGCTTGTTGTGATCAAGCTCAGAGTTAATGACTTGACCTCGCATCTCCTTTGGAGTTGCTGAAATAGCGGTATGCCATGAGCTGTTGTAGTTTTTAATGGTACCAGTCAGGAGCTTTTGCGTAATTTTGCGATTGACCAGTCCGCTCGCACTTGAGCGAGTGGTCTGCGCCCCCACGCTTGGCGTGTTGAGCCTCAACAGTCTCTCTTTAAGCGTTCTGTTGAATCGTTCAATTTTGCCCATTGTTGCATAGTTTCCAGGCTCATTGTTGTAGTGGGTGATGCCCTTGCTTTCGAAAAAGGATTTGACTTGCTCGTTCATGAATTCGCTACCGTTATCAGTCGTTATAATAGATGGTTTATCCATTGCGGCAAAAATTTTGATCGCAGTGAAAACGATTGGTGCCAACTTGTTTGGGAGGATGCGCGCATAACCTAATCGGCTGTTGATATTGATCGCTGACAAAATTATCACCGGTTCCCAGAAGGTGAGATCCATTTGCTAGCTATCGGGCTCGCTTGAAGCGATTTTAAAGCTATCATACTTTTCTTCATCTCTCGCTGCATTCGTTGGAGCTCTACTTGATCATTCATCCAGAGTTTGACCTGCCTAACGGTGACTGAATTATCAATACGCTTAGCTCGTGTGTAGAGATTTCTCGCGCTTGTAAATCCAGTCTTCGGATCATTGTATAATTCTGAGAGGAGGGCCTCCATTGCTAATAAATCCTGCTTATATTTAGATCGATAAAAAAATAACAGAACAGACCCCTCTAAGCTCGCTTATTTAGATATCCAGTGGCATAGTTGAAATGCCATCTGAGAGGATCTTTCGCTTATCGTAATAGTAATTGAGACCAGTTTTGATCTGAGTGTATGTAGAGATGCCTCCATTGATCAATCTAGAGCCACTGTTGGTGGCCTCCATCGTAATGCGGTTTTCGACAACGCTCTTGAATGCCTCCGGATTGATAATATTTCTATTCTTACGACCAGACTGCTGAACACCCTTTGCCGAGCACTTCAGTTTGTTCCCACCATCGGGCAGGAAGCAGACATAGTTCTTGCTCGAAAGACTGACCATGCCATCCCAACGCCATTCCTCTTTGAACAGTCCGGCAGTTCGCCGATCGTATTTAGCATGCTCAGGAGTATCATCGCGCGGTAGCCATTCATACTGGTGAGCTTCGAAATGATCCTTGAGGTCGGGCTTGATTAGATTCTCAAACGGGTGCGCATCAGACCAGGCGAAGTAGTTACTGTCTGTATCCATCTCAAGCAGTTCAAAGTCGCTACGATCGAAGTAGTAGTCGATGAAATCATAATAGAATTGTAGCATACGTAGCTTGGCCAACTGATAGATGACAATAGACAGATGAATCGGGTTGTTGAGCTTAATGATTCGCTTGTTCATTGATACTTCATAGACATCGCTCATCTCATCCAACCCATTGAAATTGTTCTTCTAAATTACTTTCTTGATGTTTTCCTCTCCGTGAACGTAGATAACATCCTTGTGCTTGCTCTTATCCATCCTGGAGCGTCCGAAAGCACTGTTTCCAACGAGCTTCATCATTTCAGCAACCATAGACTTCGACTTGTCTGCATCTCCCGCACGGCGAGCGACCGAAACTTGCTCCATGAAGCCTTTGAATGGTTTAGCAGCGTTGGCCTTGACAAAACTATACGTCTTCGCAATGACAAGTCCATGCCTGATATACCATTCCAGGAGCGGAGTATAGAGAAGAATCTTCTCCCCGAAGTAGGAACCAATAAGCTTCTTAGCAGGCTAAGCGCGTCCAGTCTCTTTCTTCTGATTGTAATCAAACATATGTCCTCGTCATTACAATCGATGAGAGTATTTTTGAAGATGGGCGTCATCTCACTAAAATACTCGCGAAGGTGTTCTCGTGTCTCACTGTTGCATTCGAGGAAGCCAAACTTCTTGCCTCCCATGATATCATCGACGATGCCATCATAGGCCTCTTCCATGATTAACCATCCACAAGGCATCTCATTCCCAAGGCACCATAGGTAGAGGGCGTTAGCGTCGAAACCAATCACTTTATGACACAGCTTAGGACCGTTGCGGACAGTGGTCTTAAAGGCTTCAGCGTATCGTTTGTAGATGATACTCGGACCACCAGCGATATTAACCTTCATCTTACCGTATATCTCGGACTGCTCACTATCAATCGAATAGACTAAACGGTCGCTGTTGTATTCGATCGTCTTACGGGATTGGAAGTCCTGAACACTCATCGGTTTACGTTGGACGTTGCATTCAACGCATGCAATTATGATGTTCTCGTCGACATGTCCGATGTTGTTGATTTGATCAGCCGAAGCGTTCTCCTCAGTTAGAGCACATCCACAGTGGGCACACAAATACTCCTGGAAAGCTAATAGATTGTTTAGACGCCTAATAGTCAGATCGTAATACTTGTTGGCCTTCAGATCTTGCTTTCTGTAGCCGTCAAGGCGAGACTTCTGGAACTTGAAGGCGTCACCGCTAACCTTAGGAGCTTTGCTTAGGTCTGAGTAGCAAATTTGATACATAACCTTTTCTGCTAAGCCTGGGGGGGGGAGATTCCATCAACAAGAGTATCAGGCTCAAATACTTTAAACTGCTCGCGATGAGCCTTGACGGCTGCTACGAATGGTCGAACGTCCAAATTGTTATACCATTCGAGTAGGTCTATGAGTTTCTTCATCCCATAATGGCTCCACACGAATTGGGCGCGAGCATACTCCTCCTCTGAGCATTTTGTTTTTCTATGATCGTTGTCGAACGCCTCACGAGGAGGGGGAGAAGTCTTACTCAGTCTCTCGAACGAACCAATGTATTCATAGCAGAAGATGCCCTTCGCGAGTCCGAACAGGCAACGAATCTTGTCATCGCATTTGCAGCCACCCAAGTAGGTATGCAGGTAGTTGTCATACGATGTCCCAGCTGGCAGATAGTTGCTAATATCGAGCATCTTGAGTCTATCGGTAGCGATACACTAGTAAGAGAGGTTCTTCACTACAAATCCAATCGATTTAGCCTCTAATACCGGGAATAGATCTCGCTTGATCAGGTTGATGTCGTAACGTCCGGAGTTGAATCCAATCAGAGGAATCTGCTCGCAAGAGGCAAGCAACTTGTTAAGGTTGTTAATTTAGTGATTCTTATGATCAGGGACGAGATGCTTGATAGCGTTACCCTTCTCCTTGAGATATTTGATCAATGATTTGAACTTGTGTTTGCTGTATTCCACAATAGAGTCACGCTTCTCGTAGATGTATCCAAACATCGACTCCAGAAGCTTACGCGGGCTCTCATCCACAAAGCATCGAACCTCCCAGTGAGAGAATCGCATACGCTCACCGAGACCGGAATGCGATCATTAGTGAAACTGGTTCGCTCCTCCTCCTTGTAGTCTCTCCTCTTTAGGATAGCCTCAAAGTCATACACAAAGAAATGATCCATGTAATAGTCGCAGTCGAAGATATCATACTTCGTAAGGAGAGACTTGATAAAATTAGGTGCCGGTCGGTATCTCGTAGGGCCCTTGACAAAGCGCTCAATCGTAATCTTCTCACATTGGTTTTTTGTACGGTCACGCAGCTTTGCTGCGTCGGTGAAAATCATGGAGCACTTACTGCAACAGTATTTGGAAAGCACTCTGTCGGTGTCCGTTCTGAACATTGCGTGCGATTTGTAGTCGAGAACGGAGATCTTTCTTTCGTAGTCGCCAACCGATTCTCGAAGCTTGTTGATCGACTCGTCCTCAGCCATTTCGAATACGTCGATAGCAAAGTAAAGCACTCTTCAAGCTCGTCAAATTGCATGATGTCCATAGGTCGAAACTCTTTGTAGAGCATCGAGGTGTATTTGGTGTTTTTGAACGCACAACACGTTTTTGTAGCATCCTTAACGAAACCAGTCATTCGCTTTGGGAGTGGTTTCTGGCCCTAAAGCCGGTATGCAGTGCAGAAGAGAATGCATTTGTTGTTTGTTTGCGGAAGGTCGATGATGTATTTACTATCTTTGACCGATTTCGGGATCTTGATGTTGTCCCCAAGCACGTGGTCTTGTTTGTAGATGACGATCTTGAACCCAGTAACAGACTTCAGTTGAGTGCTCGAGGAGGGGTATGGCGGCTTGTCAGCCTTGTTAAGTAATTTGATGTTAAAGACTACATTCGCGATATCCCGCTTTGAGTTAATGGGAATCGATCTGTCGTAGATAGCCGTTCTTTCCGTAGCGAAGAACTCGAATTCTTTCTTAGTAATGCGATCGATAAGGGCGTAGTGCAGTTGGATATTGAACTTGAACGCCTTGTCTTGACTCGAGAGGACCCCGGTCAGCTTCTTATAAAAACGACCCTCGGGGATGTTCTCGTATGAGTTGCTATCCTTCATACTCCCATGGTATTCGAAGAAACGCTCATTCTTGGCCTCAGCCGAAAAAGCTGCCTTAACATCGGCCAGTCTCAATTTGTGAAACTTGGCGAAGCGTGTCTGAGCTTTCTCAGCGTGTAGCTTCGTTGTGAATACTTGTCTCCCGTATTCGTTTGTAGCCTTAACGCGGAAGCTGCTCCCCATCGGGTTGGCTTGACGCCGAGCTTATCAAGAGCATCGAGGAAAATTTCCCGGTTCGACATCGGAGATCTATATATGGCTCTTGACAAAAATATTCGATTGCAAAAGATCTGATTATATAGTAGAACTTTTTATATCAAGATAAAACGAAAAATTATGAGTACGTTGCGTTAGGATATTTAAAAAAAATGTTGTGGCTTACTCGGCAACTCCGTCTTTTTTGATTTGTCCCCGACGCGGGCGCGATACTCCTTCATCCGCAGGAATCTCCTATCGCGATTGACTGTGTCATATTCCTTTTGTTTAGCGCAAAAAGAATCTCTATTTTTCTGATAATAGCGCTTATGTGAAGCCAAGGCTGCTTCACGACGTTGCTGGTATTTGATCGCATCGTAGGTCATGTTTGTTAATATACTTAATGATATAAAGATCATGATTGAAATAAAATATGTTGGTAATCAATATATTTTATGCTTTCGTTCTTGAAATTTCAACTTATTTCCATGGATTTTAATCTTAAACATTGAATTTGAAGTTAGTGGCATGAATTTTAGCTCATAAAAATATTAATAGGAAAACCCATTTATTTTAATTAACTAACCCAAGCTCGATGTTTAAGAGTATTATCATGCCTACTTCTATTTGACCTTTGATATGTAGCACCACACCCACACTTTATACTCTCATTGTTTCTACGCAAAGTCTTATTACAATTTTTCTTCTTATACTCCTTTACTTTCTTTAGTATTTCTCCTTTATGAGTTTGATAATACTCAACCGCTTTGATAGGATTATACACCATGATCATATATATATTATAAAATATTTTGTCAGAATAGACAATTTTTCATTTTTCGATTGATCCTGAGCGACGAAAGTCCTATATACGAGAGATCATTGACTCGTGTATGAAGATCAGGCTTTTGGATGGAGCGTCTGATATGAGACCTTGGATGGGGTGATTGGATGGGGCGACGTAAAAA
>SMMQ01002918.1:12129-27511 GCA_008271595.1 [Pythium] brassicae (nom. inval.) | reverse complement strand
GTCACGCCCGCGCGGCCGGGGTTGTTGTATAGAATGACCGGCAGCCCCACGTTCGCGACCGCCGTGAAGTGCTGCACGAGCCCGCGCTGCGTCGGGCGCACGTAGAACGGGCTCACGACCATGCAGCCGTCGCAGCCCGCGTCCTTGGCTTCCTGCGTGAGCTGCACCGCGGCCGCCGTGGACGACGCGCCGGTGCCGGCGACCACGGGCACGCGCTTGGCGGCCACGTCCACGACCTCGGCGATGATCTGCTGGCGCTCTTCCGGGGTCACGGCTTGGTGTTCGCCCGTGGACCCGAGCTGGGGAGTGCGTAGGGGGAGGATGAGCAAGCGTGAAGGGATCAGTGAAGCGAACGAGGACATCGAAAGCGCCACTCGCGAAGACGCGAGTACGCACCACGACGAGTCCGTGGACACCCGCGCGGATTTGCTCTTCCGCGATCGCACGCAGCGTGTTGAGCGCCACGCGTTTGCCGTCGGCAGTGAACGGCGTCACGAGCGCGGTGAACACGCCCGCGACCTTCATGGCTGACTTGAGTGCGAGCGAAGACTAGCGCGGTTGGGTCAGAATTTGCGAATCTCACGAGGGTTCTGATTGTTGTCGGTACAGTCAATCACGAGTCAAGTACCCAGTACGCTTTACCGGTATCAGAACGAGAGCAACACCAAGCTGTTGAGAATCACCGCGAACTGTCGGCTAGAGCTGTGCTTTCAAAGACTCGCGCACACCAAGAGGGCTTGCAGTGACGGCAGACTCCCGGTATTAACTTGCTCACTCACAGCTTGCTCTGGAGCGAACCCTGTGTGACAACCCCGGCGCCGGAACGACTCGAGCTCCCGTCGTCGGCTTGCACGGCGATGTCCGCAGCCCATTGCGCGAGCTCTGGGCCGAGGATGCTCGCCTTGGTCTTCTGGATGTTGTGGCCGCCCGTTTCGAACGCGAAGCGCGGGCCCGGGTGGCTCTCCGCGCTCTTGCGCAAGAAGATTTCTTCACTGATGATGTGGTCGTCCTTCGCCCAGGCGGCGAACGCCGGGATGTGCGCGATCTGGCGGCAGTGCTCGTTGACGAGGTCGTAATCCGTCGATGTGAGGCGCACGACGGTGGCGGCGAAGTGGCTGCTGCCATCGCTGTCCGGGAACCCTGCGCCTTTGGTGATGACGGCGCGCGCGATCGCTTCAGCCCCTGGCGTTAGGACCGGCAAGCGCGCGCGGATGAGTCTGTCAAAGGAGCCGAAGAGGACACTCCAGATGCCCCACTCCGGGTAGTGTCGGCGGTGGCCAGCGGACGAGAGGAAGCCGACGCCGCGCACGCTCAGCTTGCGGCGCTCGAGGTTCAGCGCCGCCAGACTTGTTACGGTGTGGCCGCCGAGCGAATGGCCGACCAGGAACACGTGCTTCGCGTCTCCGCAGATGTCGGACAAAGCCGCGTACGTGATCTCCGCGATGCCCAGCGCCGTCACGTGCTCGAAGCGGTTGTCCAAGTCGATTACCTCCGAGTCCTCGAAGCCCGGCAGCGTAAGCGCCACGACGCGCGCGCGCTCCTGCAACAGCGGGATGATGTGGCGGAAGTCCTTGTAGCTCCCTGGACAGCCGTGGACGAGCACGATGGTCGGCGTGGTGTCGGGCGAGTACCCTGCAGGTCGAATGTCGATGTACTTGACGATGGCTTTGTCCTGAACTCGGAGCGTGAGCGGCTCGGGCAGGGGTGGTAGCTGCGGTCGTGAGTCCGACGCGGTGCTGCCGCTGGATGGTTGACTTGATTCGGTCATGGTGGACACACTTTGTCGGCGATGGCGTCGGTGGCACGGCACCAGCTGTCGAGGAATGAGTGGGGGAATCGGTCTCGAATGAGGTTGAGTCAACCTGGTTGACTCAAGACCTCTTCTAAAAAGAGTGACTGTCGTAATTGTGAGATTGACAAGCAATTCGAAATCAAAGCACCGTTCAAAAGGACAGCAGCGAACTCGTTGTCAGTGCCTCCGCGCTCATCGTGCCGACGGTGGACGAGGGCGTGGGCTTGAGTCAATCTCACACTTTGTGCGATTAAAGCTAAGCTGACAGGATAGCGAAGAAACGACACGCATTTGGTCAACTCTGCACGAGTTGATCTTATGGATCTCGACGACTTTGGCAAGACCGGTTCTCCGAAACGCGGCAGTGGTGTGATTGATAGATATTGAAAGCTGCGGCTGAACTTGCTTGAGGTCGTCAAAGATACGATCACAACAGCGAGCGCGCCTCGAGCATTGCAGCGCCGTATATTTGCCGCAAGAGCTGTCAGAGTCCCCTCCGAGGAGAACTCTCGTGCAAGCCAAACTTTCCGCAGTAATTGGCGCGGCACTGGACCGGGCAGGCGGACGGGCGTGCGGTGATGGCGGCGCCGTCGAAGTGCAGCACCACCGGGCTTCTCCAAGCAGCTGCGGTGGGTGCGTGCGTGCGCGTTCGATTTTAGGGAGTGCAGGCGGTAAGATAAGATGCAGGATCTGGTCGGCAGTGAGTGAGCAGAAAGTGTTCCCGAGCGCGAGTCGAGAGCTCACTTTTGGGTCTTCGTAACAGAGAGCAAGCGAGTTCCCAGCACGGACTGCCTTCTCCTTGCATCGAGGACAAGGGCGGCGATTATTTGGTGCTCATAGTGGGGCGCGGTTAAGGGTTGGGAAACGGCGCTCGAGTACCAGCCGCGGAAAAACAGCGTAGAAGACGAACACGAGCAGGACCAGAGCCGAACGGCATTGTGACGACAAGGAGTACCACGTTAAGGACGCTGGCACCAGCGACCACGCCCAGGACGAGGCAAGGCGCGTCGCCACTGACGTCGCAGACGCCAGGAGGATCGACGGTGAGCACGCGCGGCCGGCCGTGAGGACAGGCAAGGGCGATGCGCATCGCCACGGGCAGTGATGACGACGAAACCGACAGCGTCGCCAGCACGCTGACACTGGTGTCGAGCGCGACGCTGGTGACACCGATCGCGACGACAAGAAGTGCGGCGCCAACGCTGCTGACGACCGCGTGGAAGCGGCAAAACCTCCGCATCAGCAACTTTGACGGCGCGTCGCGCCCCGTTTTTCGATTGGCTCAACCACTTCTTGAGCGCCGTGGAGGCGGACGAGTTGCTGCACAGCACCAAGTGGCCGGCGCAAGTTCTCTTCCAGGTTATGGCGTCGGCGCTGACGGGGAAAGTCGCCACGTGGTTCGGAAGGACGCGCCTGAGGATCGGCGAGGACGAGGTGGTGGTGGAGGTGCTCGCTGAGCACTTGCGAGCCAAGTACGGCCGACGCGAGAGTGCCCCGCAGACCTTCAACGCCGTCATGCAGCTCAAGAGGCTGCAGGAGGAGACGTTCGAGGAGTTCGCGAAGGCGTTAGAGGATCTCGGGCTCGGCTCCACTCTGGAAGAGGAGCAATATGTCGAAGCGTTCATCAACGGCGAGTCGCCGCTCGTTCGCGCGTCGCTGGTAGCGCGCGTGCCAGAGACTCTCATCGAAGCGTGCGAGCGGGCACACAGGATGGCCGGCAGCGACGGGGCAGTAAGCGAGAAGGTGGGCAGGCCGGCGATGCTGGTCGAGTACGCGAAGGGCGGCGCGCGAGTGCTGGCCGCGACGCCGGGACTGACCAAGTACGGGCCGGCTGCAGGAGCATCGGCGGGTGACGGCGGCGTGCACGGCAGACGGCAGCAGGACGCGAGGAAGCGGCAGCGGCACACGCACTGCTTCGTCTGCGACGGAGAGGGGCACTTTGCCAGAGAGTGCCCACTGCGAGCGTCCGCCAAAAGACTCAAGGGTGAGCCGGCGCCGGGAAGCGGCAAGGGGGTGTAGCCGAGGCGGGGCTGCACCTCGAAGCCGGATACCGCCAGCAGGAGAGCGAGAGCCACGCGAGGTTCACGGCGGTGGCGGCGTGGGAACACCCGCCGCTCGTCGGCGACGAGGAGTGTGATACGGCAGGGAAGGACCAGGACGACGCCACAGCAGGCTGGGCCGCCGGAGTGGGTGTCGGGACTGGGGAGGGCGACGTCGTTGGCGCGTGGCTGGGGGCGCCGTCAACGGGCTCGAGCAGGCGAGCGACTGTGGCAGCAGACGCTGGGCGTCAGGCTGCACCGCCGGCTCTGGCTGAGTGCCGCCAGGACGAGCGACTGGTCAGGGACCAGGAGCCAACTGCCTCGAGCAGGTGAGCGGCAGTGAAAGCGAGCGCTGGGCGCCAGGCTGTGCTGCCGGCTCCGGCCGAGAACAGGAGGCAGAGGCCACGCGCACACGACGAGTTGGTCGGCAAAGCGGAGGTGCGTGCTACTTGCGGCGAGGAGGCGCGCGATGGTGCGGATGAGGGTGGTGAGCTATCCTTGGGACTAGCTCGCAGTGAGGCGACGGCTGAAGAGTTTCTGTGGAGCCTCGGGGAGGAGAGCGCGGCGGTGGTGGACGCTCGCGGCGCGGCGGTGCTGCGGCGTGGCGAAGACCAGGACGAGCCGCCGGCAGCCGCGATCAAGAGTGAGACGCCGATCCTGACGCTAGCAACGGACGGGTTACCGACGGCGACAGTGGAGCTGGGCGGCGTCGAGCACGAGCTCACTATTGACACCGGCGCCCGCTACTCGATCGTCGGGCGGCAGAAGAAGGCGTAGGGGGAACGGCTCAACGGGTGACCGCCGGTGCACTCCGTGCAAGGTCTGCAAGGCAGACCGCTGGCTGTCGAGGGTGTTTACCGCTTCCGCTGCAAGACGATTTACGGACAAGCGATCATGATCGATATGCTCGCTATCGACGGCTGCATGGACGAATTCATACTTGGGCTTGACTTTCTGAGGAAGACGCGGGCGATAATAAATCACGCCACCCTGCGAGCTGACGTACGACGATGGCGGCGAGGTAATGGTGCCGGTCGTGTGCCTGGACGAATACACGGGACAGAACCGCCCCAGCGTGGTGAGGCTGGTGAGGCGGCTGCGCGTTGGGTGCGAGCGGAGGATCAATGTGAAGCTGCGCGTTGCTGCGAAGGACGGGGAAGTCGGGATCTTTACACCGGCGCGCACTCGGTTCAAGCAGCTGCTAGTCGCGCCAACGGTCGCCACGGCGCGAGGTGGCTGTGTCACAGACCCGATCCTCACTTTCAAGGAGGGAGAGTCAAGCTGCCACCACGCCACCTGCTCGGCACGTGGGAGCCGCTGTACGCAACGTTGACAGCGATCGAGGTGTCGGGCGGCCTCAGGCGTGGCGCTGTCGACGCGTGGATCGACGCGGCGGGCGGCCAAGGATCGGAACCCTTGCCCGGTGAAGCGGAGCTCAGCACTTGGGAGCTCGTTGGTGGAGACAGGGAGCTGATGCTACGGCTACTGCGATGCTATCCGCGTTTCCTCAAGCGCCACGACGGCTGCCAGCCGCCAGTGACGACGAGCGTGCGTCACGCGACCAAGACCGGCGCGGCGGCGTCGGTTTACCTGCGGCGACACCGACATTCGGAGCACGAGAACCGGACGATCGACGCGCACGTCGAAGGCATGTTAGCCAGCGGAGTGATCGAAGAGGGCGACGGCGCGTGTTGTTTTCCGGTCGTTCTCGTGAAGAAGCGCGACGGCAGCGTGCGGTTTTGCGTCGACTACCATCGCCTCAACCAAGCGACCAAGCGCGACGTCTACCCGCTGCCACGGATAGACAAGACGATCGAGACGATCGGCGGCTCGACTCACTTCATGACGCTCGATCTTCACGCCGGCTATAGGCAGGTGGAGGTCGAGGCGGGCGACAAGGACAAGACAGCGTTTGCGACAGGAAGGGGGCTCTAACGGTTCGTCCGCATGCCCTTCGGGCTGTCGAACGCACCAGGCACGTTCCAGCGCCTGATGGACGCTGTGCTACGCGGGCTCCTTTGGGTGTGTGCGCTCGTCTACCTGGACGACGTGGTGGTGTTCTCAAGAGAGGGCATCGAGCGGCACGTAGTCGAGGTCGCGGTCGTGCTCGAGCGCCTCGACCAGGCGGGCATGGCGCTCAAGCCGAGCAAGTGCACGTTCGGCGCCAGCAGTATCATCTGGACACCACCTCGGACAGGATGGGGTGCGGCCGCTGCTGAGGCTGGTGTCTGCGGTCAAGAAGTTTCCCGAATCGACGGACCCGGTGTCGGTGAAGCGGTTCGTCCACCTCGCGGGCTACGACCGCAAGTTCGTTCTGCACTTCGGGACGCAAGCCGCGTCGATGACGCGCTTGCTAAAGAAAGACACGGCGTGGCAGTGGGACTACGCGGAGCGGCAATCTTTCGAGACGCTGAAGCACGCGCTTGTCACACAGTTGGTGCTCCAGTATCCGGACTTCTCGCGGCCGTTCGTGCTGGCCACGGACGCCTCCAGGTGGGAGTGGGCGCGGCGCTGATGCAGGACAGCGGCAGCAAGCTTTTGCCTGTGGCGTATGCGAGCTCCGTGAACAATGCGGTGGAGGCGAACTACAACGTCACAGAACTGGGGTGCCAAGTTGTAGTGTCGCCGTCAAGCTCTTCTGGCCCTACGTCTACGGTCGTTGCTTCACTATCGCGACCGATCACAGCGCTCTGCGATGGCTGATGACGAGTCGCGACTTGAGGGGTCGCCTGCACCGCTGGGCGCTGGCGTTGCAAGGGTACGACTTCGACGTCCAGTACAGACCAGGATGGGAGAACGTCGTCGCCGACGCGCTGTCACGACCTCCGGTAGCAGCGGTGCGGGTCGTCGATCAGCTGACAAAGGATGCGATGGTGGCGGCACAGGGACGGAGCAAGCAGTGTCAAGAGCTGGCAGCGATCGGGACCCACAAGGGCGTGTTGCTTCGGATAGTTGACGGGGTACTGAAGGCGCGTACGGACGAGGGCTGGCGGACAGTTCTACCGACGGAGCTGTGGGCAGCGGCCTTCAGAGAGGCGCACGGGAGTATCTGAGCGAGACACTTGCGGACCCTGCAGACACTCACGCGGCTGAAGCGCAGCTTTTGGTGGCCAGAGATTAGGGCGGTAGTGGTCTGGTGGGTGTCAAGATGTCACGACTGCGGCAGCGAGAAGGTCCGGCCGAAGCTGGTGAAGCCGCCTCTGCGCAGCGTTGGCGTCGGGCAGCTCTGCGACAGCTAGGCGATGGAATTAGCGGGGCCGCTGCACATCAGGCCGCGAGGAAACGTCTACGTTGTCGCGTTCGCCAAGTATCTCTCAAAATACGTGATCGCGGTCACAGTACCCAACCGATCAGCGACGACAGTGGCGGCAGCGCTCATGAACAAGGTCGTGTTGCGACACGGCCCTTTTCGAGAGCTACTGACGGACGGTGCGAAGGAGTTGGTGGGCGGCATCATGGACCAGCTGACGGTGCTGCTGCAGGCGCGGCATACGATACCGGTGCCGTACCGCCCCAACCTCATCGGGCTGGTCGAGCGATTTAACTGGACGTGGAAGGACATGGTAAGCCTCACTATCAACGAGGCGCAGGACGACTGGGGCGACTGGCTGCCGGCGGCAGCCTACGCGTACATCTCGGCGACGAACACGGTAACCGGCTTCGCGCCGTACGAGCTGATTACGCGAGGCTGCCGCGGGCACCTGGCGATCTGCTGCGTCCGGACAGGAAGGGGAGTGTGTCGAGTCTACCGGCATGGCATCGCGAGCTGAAGAGATGGCTGATCAGGACCCACGAGCTGGCGATGGAGGCGATCGAGCACGAGCAGACACGTCAGGCGTGCTTCTACAACCGCGACGTGCGAGATGGCTGTCGGGTGTGCGACAGGCTGTTGGTGTGGGTCTACAAGACGCCGCGCGGGCCCCGCATCACCAAGTTTCGGTACCAGTGGCAGGGGCCGGCAGTCGTGCTCGAAAACGCGGGCTTCGACAACTACAAGGTCCGGTATCTTGACACGCGAGAGGAGGAGATGGTACACAGCAGCGCGATGGTGCCGTACCAGGTGGACGACCGCATATTGCAAGCGCTCGCACGGGACTGGGCGATGAGCGAGGAGGAGGATGGTGAGGGCGTGCGGGCGGCGCCACAGACGCCGAACGACAGTGAGGAGTTCACTGTGGCGCTGCCAATCAGGCCGCTGACGCGGCCGACCACGACGACGCACCAGACCGCCGCTGGCGACTTCTTCACTGAAATCGCGCGACGCAAGGTCAGGAACCGCATCGGCCGCTACGAGACGGAGTACCTCGTCGAACGGAGGACCGGACCCGACGTCGGCGAGCGACGCTGGATCCCGTTGGGCGTTTACGAGCGGCTGTGGCAAGACGAGCGCGTCGAGGGCGACGTACTGTTTGGGTTTCCTGCTAAACGCCACCACTCGAGCAGTTGCCATGGGGGAAACACTACAACATCGCGGTTTCCATGAGCGACTTTGTCATCCACCGCTCGCGTCGTGCAGCCCTCGCTGAAGTGTTTACAGAGTAACTGGACGACCACCAAGTTTCCGTTCCTCGCAGCGCTATCCATCGCGTAGTTCGTGCAACCTCAACTCGGTGCTCTTTCAGAAACCGCACGATATTGATCCATCCATTTGCAGCCGTGACATCCATCACACCGGGCGTGAACCCACAGTCGCCGTCATCCACCGAATGATGTCGAGTCCACCGCGCCCAACTTGGAAGAGTTACCCAGACATGTCGAAGCGAACGAGATCGCGCGGAAAGTTTGCTCACACCCAGTATACGAAGCAGACATCTTCGACTCGAAGCATCGAAAGCCTCTACAGCGTCGGGTTCTCCCACACAGACACCAACTCCTCCGGCGTCGTGACTCGGATCCACTCCAGCGTCGCTTGCTGCTGGTGGCACACGGCACACGATGCGATGTCGCTGACCTCCACCTCTCCTCGCCCGCAAAAGTGCTCGGCCTGGTGCAAAGGGTGCAGACGCTCGATCATGGCAGCGTCGCCCTCACCCACCGCGATCTCGAAGAACCTACCATTTCCTGCGACGCTCCACCAAGTCCCACGAGTACCAAACGCTGCGTGTTGCAATGAACTCATGCGCAGGAAACGGTCATTCGTCTAGGAAGCTCGAGGCGCGCTGGAGGAGTGCGCGGTTTTTGAGCACACGGAGAGCGGCGGCACCGTGGCCGTTCATCAGCGCACAGTACCAAGAATGGGTTCACATCGTCGTGATTTATGGCAGCAAAAAATAAATCTTGACTCTAAAACCATTATGATTAATTTGCTTGTCAATGTCATTCCATGATCTTCTCTGCTTGTTCGCGCTGCAGCTCTCGGGTGCGTTCGTCGATAGTACTGATAGCCACGTGCTCAGCCTTGGCCCAATGCGATTGCTCATACTATGCTCTGCGATGCGTCTTGTTGTGTTGTTGGTTCCTGCGAACGTGACTTTGGAATTCCATCGTTGAGTGGTTGCCTTCAGTGTGACGTCCGCGGTCGCTTCAGATATTTGTTGAAAACCTAACCTGCATCCACTTGGCCACCCACGGCAGCACTGGTCATCGCAATCCGATGGTCGCATCACTGAGACCACACTCGTGCCGGTGCACGCGGAGAAACTCCACGACGCCATGGTGTTTGTTGGTGTTCTTTCCAGAGCACGCAATGCTGCCTTCGTTTCGATTCTCGTGCAGGAACCGCAGGTCTTCCAGCGCACGAACTCTACTGCGCCGTCCATCGCCCTCACGGAGCATCCTTCCGTGCGGTTCTCGTGGAGGAACTTGACGATGACCAAGAGGCCGCTTGCAACAGCGCTCTCCATCGCTCGCCACGTGCACCTCCCGTTCACGAAGTGCGCGTGCAAGTACTCCACGACGTTCAGACGCCCTCCTTACGAAGTTTCGTCAATCACGTACTTCGCGTTCGCTCCGACGTCACGCGCGCCAAAGGACTTCACGACTTGGAGGTGGCCGCGACACGCTACAGCACAGAGCTCTCCCTTGAAGGTCTCCTCTAGTCCGCGGTGGCGATCTTCAACACGTCCAAGTTCCCACCCCCTGTTCCCTGGCACACTGCGCTCGCGCTGCATCGCGCACGCGTATGCTCGAACAAGTACGTGGGCACTTGAGGTTGGCCGCCAGCTACCGCGCAGTCTGATGTGCTCGCCGCGGTAGCTGCGTGCGCACAGCCAGCGGGTCACTTCGACTTGGCGTCGTCTTCCCCGCTTCGGCCGCCCATGCGATCGCTCATTGGCGAGATGAGGGAGAAGGAAGTAGATCACTCAGGACTTCTAGACAATCGCTCTCACAGGTGTAGCCATCGCATGACTTGGATACACTTCGCTTGTCAAGGAATGCAACACGTACTGTTCAGTATAACAAGTAGGAACCTTTGATGCTTGCGCCTTGCACTCGATGCGGTTGGATGCACAATATGCTTGGGATAAACTCGCTAGACGCTCTTCACCGGCCTACAAACCGATCAGCCCACGCACCAACTCTTCGACGTGACTGCCGAGATCGCCGACGTCTTCCTGATAGTCCTGTTGCTTTATCACGGTCCCGATCGCCTCCACAAGTTCCTCTATCGTCCAAAACGGTATCAACGCTTGCACCACTGATCTCGTGCACTCGGACACTGCCTGCACCAGAAAGTCCGCCTCTTCTGTCTCCTGTTGATCGCTTTCTCTCTGTTGCAGCCGGTGTTGTCGCGTGTGCCGCTGCTGACGGTGGTTATCGCGCAGGAACCGGATGATCTCAGTTCTTGAGCTCAGCGCAGCAGCCTTCAAGGCAGGGTATACAGGATCACCCGTTCTTCGGCTCCTGTATAGGAGCTTAACCATCTCCGTGTGGCCGCGTGCTGCTGCTTGAGCCATCGCGGCGCTGATATCGCCTTCACTCCGATGCTCGCAGAGAAACTCGACGACGTCCAGGTGCTGGTTCTCCACCGCCGACTCCAATGCACGCGAAGAGCAGCCCTCTGGTCGGTTTTCGTGCAGAAACTTGACGATGTCCAAGTGTCCGAACTCTGCCGCGCTGTCCAGCGCCTTCGCCGAGCACCCTTCGCCTCGGTTCTCGTGCAGAAACTTCAAGACGTCCAGGTGCCCACCCGATGCTGCACCGTCCATGGCTCTCGAGGTACACCCACTCGAGAGATGTTCGTGAAGATACATCACAATGCACGTGCTTCCTTGTTGCGCAGCCTCGTCAATCGCACGCGATGAGGTCACGCCGACTCCGTTCTCGACAAGATATTGCACCAGGTCGAGGTGTCCGAAGTGTGCTGCGTACTCGAGTGCGCGCTCGCACGTCGCCTCGGTCTGCTCCGCGATGACGATCTTCACGATCTCCAAGCTGCCGTTCGTCACGGCATGCCACACTGCGCTCGCACTGCGCCGCACGCTCGTGCACTGGTAAAAGTACTCGAGTACATTTGTCAACAGACTGGCGGCCGCGCAGTCTGCCGTGTGGGTTGAGAAGTCGTAGCCTCGCTCGTGCATCCAGCGAACCTCCTCGACGCTGCCTCGGCGCACGACAACCAAGAGGCAATCCTCTCGAAGCACACGCATCTCTCGTGGAAGATGCTCGAACAACCACTCGAGCACGCGGAGATCGCCTTCCCCGTGCTCAGCTGCGATGCTCATCAGCAGGGGCTCCCACTCCCACGTCGGGTCGCGCGTTTTCAGCTCTGCGAGACACGCGAGCATGTCCACGCGCTTGTATCGAACAGCGAGAGCCATCACACCTGCGAAGACCA
Organism: [Pythium] brassicae (nom. inval.); assembly: GCA_008271595.1. Lineage (NCBI taxonomy): Eukaryota > Oomycota > Peronosporomycetes > Pythiales > Pythiaceae > Globisporangium > [Pythium] brassicae (nom. inval.). The sequence continues at coordinate 15,903 of SMMQ01002918.1, read as the reverse complement.
ATAGGGCGTCGTGCTGGTACCGTGGCTGCGTCTTGAGCTCGAAGAGGGCCTTCAGGACCAGGGGATCACCAACTGCGACTGCGAGGCGAGGCAGCATACCAACACGCTGATCCTCGGCGCTGAATCCCGATCCTCGAGCCGACACGAGCTGCTCTTTGGTGGCCAAACGGACCATCGCTGCCACCGCCTGCGGGTATCCGGGCTGGAAGTCGGCGATCCATGCGACGATCGCTCTGTTCGATAACACGTCAGTCACGATGTCGTTGTTCTTGCTCTTGCTCATCTCAGCTTCGCGTGCTTCGTTGTGGCGGTTTGGCGGCTTGCGTGTGGTGGTTTCTAGTGCGTGCGGTCTTGGCGTCGAGTTGGAGAATGAGCGCATGAGAGCGCGAGTAGGAGGCTGTCGTTGTCAGACAATCGAGCTTGAAGTGCAAGCGCATCCGATGGTTGCATGGGTGATCAAGTACTGGCAGTTGCACATGAAGCTACGAGCGTATGATTGATATGAACGGCCGTGTACTAGTACAAAGCATCGAGTGCCTTGGTGCATCCACGCAAGTCTCTCCAACCCACAGGCAACGACACCACGCATGGTCATCACCTTTGTCGCTCCATTCCCGATCTCGCAGAGTAAACCGCGAAATCAGGAACTACCAGTGAATACTACAGTATACCGGTATCATTCAAATATTTTGGTTTTCGTACCGGTAGCTCCGTCCGATGTGTGGTCCACACCTTACACACAGCAACGCAAGTGTCTCCGACCCACAAGCAACCATCCCCGCATTATCATCATCTCTGTCGCTCCTCCGACTGCTGCACGAGCGACCTGGTGGGCAAAGCACGCGAGAACCAGGCGTCTTGCCGATTCTGGCTCCAGTATTGCTCACACCAGCCAGTTGGACCAGTTCCGTCCTCTACAGCTCGCGTCCGCAAACTCAGTGTCTTTCGCTGGACTTGGTCTCGCATAGGAGCTTGACGACTTGGGTCCAGCCCATCCGCACTGCAGTTTTCACGGCAAGAAACATTGCGGCTTTGCTGGCGTCTTCGCGAGTTCCCCAGACCGGATCCCGACCGCTTCCACTGAAGACACCAGTAACGCTGCACCAGCGAACGCAAATCCTCGTCTGGGTTCTCAGGTTCGCTTGCCAGCTCAACTCGAGCTGTCTTGGTCGTCCGCGCAGCCTTCAGCAGCGACAAGTACCGGGTTTTGTCGAGCCAACCAGCGTGTCGGTCCATGTACTTCTTCGCGCTCTGTCCATGATCCAATAGCCGACGCTGGTCTGGTTGCACACCACGACGATGACGGACACTCGTTCGACTAAACGGCTGTTGACGCTACTTCAGTATACTGGCCGCTGCGATTCGAATCATCATTTGTAATTCAACACACCATTTCCAACCATGTCGAGCTCTTTTCGTGCAAAATAGGATGGGTTGGGTTCACTTCTCAATACTGACTCCAGTCCTACAATCAGCCCTGCCATTTAAATTCATTTAAACCAAGTCAGATCCAAAGAATCCAATAATCTCCCTCGATACAAGCACATCCACGATAGCATTTGAAAAGCGTAAATCCCTCACAAAAGTCAGTGGCGAATCTACCATCACCAGCGCACTCGTCACGCGCGCCACAGCTGCGCAGAGTACGCTTAGGCGTCTCGGGGAATGAAGAAGCCGACGAAGCAGTCGTTGCCGCCGCTCGCACCGCCGCGGCCGTCGCTCCATAACCAAAATGCGAGCGACAGCGACGAAGAGAGCGGCAGCCGTGCGAGTGTGGATATCGCGGCCGTGACGCGCGCGCTCGGCCTGTCGTTCCTGAGTGGCGCTGCGGGCGCGGACGACGACAGCTCGAGCTCGAGCTCCAGCAGTGAGAGCGACAGCAGCGACGAAGAGCACGACGCGAACGAAGAAGAAGCGGAGGCGGCGAAGCAGCGGCGCCGCGAAGAGCGCGCCAAGCAGCGCGAGCGCGAGAAGCTCCAGCGGCGCTTCATCAAGAAGCTGCAGAGCCGCAGCGAGCTGGACGGCGGGGGCGTGGGGGCGACAGGGGGAGGGAGCTCGCGCGGCGCGGCAGGCGGCGGAAGCAGCTCTGCCCTCGGCGGCGGCGGCGGCGGCAGCAGCAGCGTGCCGCTCGGCTTCCCGTCGCTTGCGAGCACAGCGATCCTCAAGTTCAAGCGGTCGTCCGGTGGCGGCGGCAACTCGGCGACAGCGAGGGCGATGCGCACGCTGCACGGGCGCGGCGACCCGTTCCTGATCGGCGAGTCCCAGAGCCTGAGCTCGGAGGAAGAGGAGGAGGAGAAGCCCAACTACGGCACCATGGCGACCAGCACGCAGCAGCAGCAGCGCAAGGCGGCGGCGGCGGCTGGGGCCACGTCGTCGCCTTCTGTGCCAGGGAGCGTGGCGGTGACGGTCGACCGCGTCGAGACCGCCGCCGCGTTCGCCCCGGAGCTCGGGCTCCTGTCGTCGGCGACGCGGCTGCGCGCGCAGTCGTCGGCCGAGTACCCGGGCACGGCGGACGCGGACATTGCGATCCTGGAGACGCTGCGCCAGTCGCACGTGCAGCGCGTGCGCTCAACGTCGGACGCAGGCACCAGGCAGCCGCTGTCGCCCGCCCCCACACCATCCCAGCAACAACAGCAACAACAACACCACCAACAAGAGCAGCAGCAACAGCAGCCACGGTGGCTCCCACCGGACGGCGGCCGGGCGTTCCTCGGCATGCGCCTGCACCGGCACTCACCGCTGTCGCGCCTCTGGGGCAAGATCAACAACTCGTACTTCGCCTACTGGCTCGTCGTCGGCTCCGTGGCCGTGCTCGCGCTCGACATCCTCGCGATCGTCTTCGTCCGGCACGCGTTTCACTCGAGCCATGGCGACGCGCTCCCCGACGCGCCGCACCGTACGGGGACGGGGATGGGCGACGTCGCGGACGCGGCGTGCGACTGGCGGCTCCAGCTGCTGCGCTGGATGCACCTGGTCGGGATCCCGAACGTGCTGCTCGTGCTGCCCGTGCTCTGCTCGTCCGAGTGCTTCGCGCTCTACACGCGCACGGACCGGCGCATCGTGCGACGCCCGTACCTGCAGTTCTGCGAGCTGCTCGTGACCGCGCAGGTGGCGTTCATGCTCTACTTTGCGGTCGACCAGGCGCTGAACCTGCCCGAGACCGTGCGGTGCCACAAGCGCTTCACCGCGAGCGAGATCGCGATGCTCTACTCGTCGCTCGTCATGTGGGCCGTGCTCATGCGCCAGATCGTGCTCTTCTGCCGCTTCATCACGCACCAGAAGCTCCAGGCCGACGGCGCGAACGACGCGAACCACACGTCCGCCATGAACGCCTGGCTCAAGCGGTGCGTCGTGGGCTGTGTCGCTTGTGTCGTTTTGTGTCGGCTCTCATTGTCTACTGGCAGCTGCTCACCCTCGTTTCTCGTCTCTCTCTCTCTCTTATAAACAGGATGATGTCGTGGCCGGGCCTCTCGAAGCGCTCTCGGAGCGCCAAGGCGTTCAAGAAGGCGCTGTACCGCGCTGTCGTGCGCGGAGACGTCGACCTCGCGCAGCGGCTGCTCGAGGACGCGCGCGAGGTCTATGGCATCACGTGCGTGCGCGACTTGTACCGCACGCCCGTGCTCTGGTGCTACGCGTTCGCGCAGTCGAGCAAGAACCCGCTGCACGTCGCGGCGATGCAGGGCGACCCCGTCATGGTGCAGCTGCTGCTGCTGCACGGCTTCGACGTCAACGCGCTCGACAAGGTCTCGCGCGTGAACTTTAACCTCGGGCTGC
>SMMQ01002907.1:13706-31139 GCA_008271595.1 [Pythium] brassicae (nom. inval.) | reverse complement strand
GTGAAATCAGACGTTTTAATATTCAATGGCAGGTCGACGATATGGCAAAGGTATGTATTTGGCCAATCAAATCGTTTATCCAGTTTTCATGTCGATACGCTTAACCTTCCATCTACAGCGAATTTTTTCGAAATGTTCACGTGTTTTATGTAACACATGTGATTTTTTTTACAAAACCTAGAATATTTTTGTTCGGTTTGGATTTCAGCTTGCACTAAATGTGGATGTTGCAGAGCACAGCAAGAGACCTTATAAGACTTCAATCGGATCAAGATGCTCAACTATGTTTCGTGCAATTTCATTTTTCTCAGGGGTTACGTAACACGTGTCAATTTTTTCACATGTTCATCGGTACAACATCGGTAGATGGAGGGTTAACTATCAAAACGGTAAATGTGACCTGCCGACTTTTTCTATCACCATGTGCACTCATCAAAAAAGAGTTTGGGGTGACATAGAGAGAGAGAGAGAGCAATGTGATGCATAGGCCCGATACTTCTGATAGGATCATTGATCTCGTTACTGATGTGCCTCTAGCAGTTTGATATCGTCATCTGCGTCAAAGACGAATTGGCACCTCGTGGCCAGCCAACAAACATGCCAATTTGAAAGAGCGACCTCAGAAGTACTACGTACTCCAATGCATACTACAACAACAAACTCCTCCACCTCCCCACCTGACCACCTTGCGAGTCCACAGTGCATCGCTAATGCTGGCGTTCGCGACGCCACTGCTTTTGTTTGAAGACCATGCGCTTAAATTCTACTCCCATCACTTCTACTCACTGAAATGTGCCGCGAGTAGTGGCCTTGCAGGAGTGCTGGTGCTTGCGCGCTACGGGCACAACATATTGCTACATGAGTTGAGCTGTGGGCTAGTAGGTTTGCCCTGTACTGGATGCAGTGCACAAACCCGAACTTTCTTGGTTGACGAGTTGTAGGGTCCACATCGGGCACATTTGATTTTGAATCGAAAACTCTCTCTTAGAACTAATCGCTCTAAAACTACATTTCAAAGTCGATTTTTACGCTGAAATGTCAAGTTGCTTCACAAAGTGGGTGAAAGGGGACCGATTTCGAAGAAGTGGGATTTCCGGGGACCAATTTCGGATTTCCCCAAATGAAAATTACAAAAAATACACACTGTACGACTCCGTCCCAGAATTCAATCGACGTTGTGTTTGAAGTGATGTTCTTCGAGATAGTATTTGTAAAATCGAGTGCGATTTTCTGCAACAGCAGCAGCAGACGCACAACAATGCGACAAAAAATTTTAGGGTTTGATTACGAACTGTTCCAGCACAAAGAGGAGATGTTTGGGCGCTATTTGGAGACGAATAGCAACAAAGCTTGTAAAATTGTCAAAATTGAGCGACAATTCATTAAACGTTAACGGTGTGTTGAGGGAAACCTGTGTAAAAGTGTCGTTCTTGCAGTTTCCAGGGATTCAAAGGGGTCACCGAGATATCTGATGAACAAGAATGGTGAGCTTTTTACGTTTCCTTGCAAATTGCATTTTTTTCGTCCAATCACAAAGGGAGAACGAAAAGTGCTCATTTTAGATGTTAGAATGCTAGATTGATTTTGAAAAGCTGTCTTTTAATACATTTGTTGCAGCAATATACGCCTCGTTCGAGCAGCAAAGGGGCAGAGGGAAATCATCACTCGGAACGTGAAGGCTGCAAACTCGCGGGAAATCGTAGTCGTTGCCTCATTCTGCAAGCGTGACATGCTCAAGCACTGCCTGTAATGTTAAGAAGCACTTTTCGAGCGTTCGAACAGGAAGCTCGTAGTATGCTGCGCAGACCGCTGTGATGAGCTCTGGTACGGAGTACGCATGCGTCCAGTGCTGCAAGCTATGGATCGAGTTGAAGAATCCCAAGTCCAAGACGTTCGTGTCTGTGGATTTGGGGGGCTATCGACGAACAAGTATTGTCAGGAGCTCGTCGCAGATGGCACATTCCGTCGATCCGTGTGGTGCTGCGTTATCTTGTTGAAGCCATATCCTCCGCCGCTGAGCCCCTGATTACACATCCATTCAGTTGAAACACACGCGATCACGTTCCATTTCATCACCACGATGTTTCGTACCAGGCATGTGCTCCACGATGGCTGGTAATACGTTTGTCAGCAGCATGTTGTTGTAAACGTCCTGCGTCACGGCTGTGGACTTCAGGACAATGCCACCGCGGGTCTGGTTTATTGTGGTCCGCTGAGCTGCGTGCTCCTCGACGAAGGGGAAGATACTGAGCTTGCCCGCAAAGCCGGTCCTGTAGCATAGTTGAACTGTGGTCGCCTCACAGCCGCCAAGAACATGACTTTCGTCACGAACGGCTTGTTGTGGCAGCTCAGGTACGGGGCAGATTCATCTGAGGACAGGATGAAGCGTTCCGCGTTGTTGTGCATGTAAGACCACTTCTCGTCAACATGTACACAGTTCAAAGATTGCCTGAAAAAAATAGCGAGACCGCTGGCCTGTTACCACGTCAGCCACGGCACTCATTGTATGCGGGCAGCGCGTTCGATCGTCGTACGCACTTATTCCGTCCTCCAGCATGTCCAGCGCAAACAGCAGACGCTTCTGCTTCTGCTCCTCGGTCAGGGACGGCTTCACGTGCACCGTGACGGTGCGCAATGGCTTCCCCTGTCCGATGTAGTGGTGGAGTGCCGACAGAGCAAGGCCGACTGCAGCGGCGGTCGCGCGCACTGTCATGCGTTTGCGCGGCGGCACTGCCGTGAAGCGCTCTCTCTATTCTCCCTCACTGACAGCTGCTGGCCGTCCGCGGCGTTTGTCCACGGCGTCTCGTTCGACTACTCGCTCGTCTCAGACTTTCTTTATCGTGTGGCGGTGTCGCCCAAAGCGCGTGGTAGCAGCGACAGCAGCACCACACTGCAGAGAACCATACTGGTCGCACTCGAGACACGAGAAACATCACGATCCGAACGCGATCGGCGTCAGTGACCTCACTGCTGCCGTGCGATTTTTGGGTTCGCGCCATATCGAGTCGGGTTTGTGTCTGAATGTGCGGCATTTTGTTGTTTGGAAGCTCAGATTTGGTTCCGGACAAATTCGTTCAATCAATTACAAAACCTCATATATGTGAACCACAAAAAAACATTTGTCTATTTATTTTTCGGACAGAGCTGTAATGATTTCATGCTCTGAAAACTTCATTTCAAAGTTGATTTTCATGCTGAAATGTCAAGTTGGTGCAAAAACGCTTTTCCCGGAGTTGGTACATCAGGTGTGGTCCACACAAGCACACGTGGAGTGTCATGCAATTCAAGAGACCAGAATCTTGCGATGGATCGCTTCAGTTGCCTGGGGAAAACTGGGTCAATACCCAAGGTCTTTTCAAGAGCAATAGACTCTTCTTGTCGCTGAATCTCCGCGCTCCGTTGTTCTCTACGCACGGACGCGGAACTCGGCGATCAGCGGGAGATGATCCGATGGCGACAACTCGCTCGGCAGTGCCACATTTCGCGTCGCGTCAACGAACGACATGAGCTCCAGCAACGCCACCGGCTCGATCCTGCGAGGATACCAATTCAGCACAGAACCAGCAGCATGTGAGTCTGCAGAGCTGCATGTTTGTCAGCTATCGCAGGGTCACAGTGGCGGCAGCAAGCTCACATCGAGGCTGGCTGGTAGAAGACGTAGTCCAACGTGCCGACGAAGCTGGCGACCTGTGCGCTCTTGTCCATCGTCTCGGTCGCCCCATTCACATTCGTGAAGTCGGGCTCTCCGCTGCCACTGCCGTCTTGCTTGTACTGCGCGTACGCGCTGCGGAATTGGTGCTCGCGCGTGATCCGGTCGTACACTCGGCTTCCGGGCAGCGAGTTAAAGTCACCGGCAAACACCACCGGCAGCTGCCGCGCGCGCGCAAACGCCTGCAGCGGACGCAGCAGTCGCTGTGTCTGCAGCAGCTTCACGTCTTCTTGCTTCGGGTCCCAGAACAAGTGCGTGGTCGCGACAACGAACTCGAGCGGCGCCGTTGCGCCTGCAGCCCGCCGCAAGCGGGCGATGAGACCCACGCTGCCCCGCTGCACTCGCGAGAGGAGGTCCTCACTGCAATCTTCACGAAACAAACCGCGGGGCGAGCGGTGAGCTCAACCAGCACCTTTCAAGCAGGCGGTACTCACAAACACTCTCTCTCACGCACACACACAACTCACCGGACTCGTCCCCCACAGGCTCGTCGAGGCGCAACGCCTGGTGCTCCGCGAGCTCGAACTCCGCGCTCTTCCAGAAAAGCGCCACGCCGTCCCTCTTGCCAAAAAACTTTTGCGCGTACAATCTTCACGCAGACGCAGCGGTAGTCAGCCGCGGTCCGAGTCGTTCGCCAGTTCCGACTCGGCACCAGACCCACGCACCCTGTGTACCCGATGCGCTGCATCATCTCGGCCCAGAACTCCTCGTACATGTCCACTTCCTGCGCCGCCGCCCCCAGTTTTTGCGAGCCCATGAGTCACACACAGTACACGCATGCACACGAGATGGAACACATGTGCTCGCCTGCAGGCAGATCACGTCCGGCTGAACTGGAAGCGCTGTGAAGACGCTCTCCTGCGCAGCAAAGACCGCCAACATCAGCCACGCATCTGCGCAAAAAACGTGGGTGGCAATGTGTGCGTGCACAAGCAGCAATCGCGTACCAGCTCTTTTGACCGGCGCTTCCACCGCAGGACGCTCGGCGTGCAGTACGGGAAGAAGCTCGACTTGACGTACACCTGCGCGAGCACGTTGTACGTCATCACGCGCAGCGTCGCGCGGCCGTCGGCGGCGTCCTCTGTATATCCACACCATACCAGTCATTAGATATGAGACCAGCGAGAGAGACGCGCACGTCGCCACGAAGTAAGGAGCACCTTTCGCCGCAAGGTCGCGCATCTTGGTCGACGTCATTTTCTGCAGTGAAGTTGCACTTTTAGTGAGCACTCTATTTTTACCCTATCAACATTCGTTTCATTTAATTTTAGTCAATTATAGACGAAATCATATTTTAACTCATTACTATTGGCTAAAACTGTTTTGATGAGCGGTTCGGCGCGGTTCATTGGACCGGGTGAACCGCCGCAGGACCGCGCGAATGTGAAAGCGATTGAGTGGCCGTGAGAGGTGTCTCGCCGCCACTCACTCGGCTCTGCGCGAAGTCCGCTGTATAGTGCTGAAATCACAAACTCCAAGGTAAGGGCCGACGTTGCGCCTGCCTGCCTGTGTGGATGCATGCATGGTGGAGATGTGGGCGATACGTTCGAGTGATTGGGGCGAGCGAACGAACGAGCGGTCGGTGAAGTCGGAGCAAGGCGAACAGCTTGACAGGAGGTGAAGCACGAGCCACTGTCTGCATCGCGAGTCAGCGGCTTCGGGTCGTTCGACGTCAACTGGTAGCGAGCGTTGCAGTAGCGGAACGTGCAGGTCGACTCGTTTCCTAGAGCGCGTGGCGAACGCAGCGACGAGAGCGGCAAAACAGAGAGTTCCGCAGCACAGCAGGCAGTAGAGTGCGCCATGAGCCGATTTTCGCCGCAGCCGTGCGGACACAGTTAGACGGCGTCGTGCGCTTGATCCGGGCCACTTGCCACGTCTGCATCTCGCGACCTCGTTCGCTTGCCCCAATCTCAAGCGTCTGCTTACTCGCCGCAGCCCGCACGCCACCAGCAACAGGCAGGACCGACGAACAAGCTGCAGTGACTAACTGGTGCTCGATCCCTTCTTGGCTACAGATGGTGCAAGTTACTCCCGTCGTCCGCCCGAAGATCGTCAAGAAGAAGGTGACCAAGTTCAAGCGTCACCAGTCGGACCGCTTCAAGCGCCTCTCCGTAAGTGCACTGTGGCTTTGCAACAATGAGTAAGGGTGTATCCATTAGAAAGTGGCAGCAGCAACATCGGTACTGGGATCGAGGCCGACTCGGTCCGCGTTGCCGCAGTCACAGCTGCTGCTGGTTTGCTGGCTAGCGGGACATTCTTCGTACTCCGGACCGCCTCCAAGCAGAACCTGCGGTCGCTAACAAGTGCCTCTCTCGCGGTGCGCGGTCAACAGGAGTCGTGGAGACGCCCGAAGGGTATCGATGGTGTCGTGCGCCGCAAATTCCGTGGCGCCATCCGGATGCCGAACATCGGTTACGGCTCGAACGCGAAGACGCGCCACCTGCTGCCGAACGGCTTCCTCAAGTTCGTCGTGAACAACGTGGCGGAGCTGGAGCTGCTCCTGATGCACAACCGCAAGTACTGCGCGGAGATCGCGCACAACGTGTCGGGCCGCAACCGCCGCGCGATCGTCGAGCGCGCCGAGCAGCTCAACGTGCGCGTGACGAACCCGAACGCGCGCGTGCGCGCCGAGGAGAACGAGTAAGCATGCGACTGCGTTGCGCGCGGCTCGAGCGTTCTCCGCCTTCTGGGTCGGAAGGAGCGATTGATTTGAGGCTTTCAGCAGCTACTAGCAGGCGGGCTAGTGACGATAATACTTCACCACTCTTCTGCTTGCGCTGCTGTCGCCACCGCCACTGGTGCGCTCCCAAGCTCTTGGAGGTTGCTGCTCAGCGGTGTTTCTGGCAATCTCTGGTGGAGGAGATCCGGTGAGCACCCCGTCGAGTTTGATCCTTCATCTGAGCAGCATGTTCACGGCCACACCTTGATTGGTTTTTTTGAAGCATTCGTCCACCCAATCCGACATCTTGCAGTTTGTATGCTCTCTCCTACACACAGTATCTCGTCAAATACAAGTCCAATATCCCCAACACAACTCTCCATTTGCCGAGTTGCCGCCAAGTGCGCAATAGACATGCTGCGCGCGCTGGTGCTCCAACAGAGGAGCCCCGCGCTGGCGCTGGCGGCGCTGACGCCCTCGCTCTCTCTCACGCGCGTGACTGCCGCCCGCACTGCTGCACTCCCAGCGGTGATGGCGCAGACGCGGTGGCAGCTGGCGGCCGGCGCTCGCCGCGCGTTCACTTCCGAGTCACCCAAGTCCCGCGCCGAGCGGTTGCGGCGCGCGGGCATGGCCGAGCGCAACCGCCGTGCGCTCATCTACCTCACAGGCGTGGCTATCTCATGGGTTGGAATGAGCTACGCGTTCGTGCCGCTCTACAAGATCTTCTGCAAGGTCACGGGCTTCGGCGGCACGACGCAGCGCGTCGACCTGGTCGCTGCTGACCGCCTCACGCCGCGCGAGGACTCTAAGCCGATCCGCATCACTTTCGATGGCGGCGTGAGCGCGGTGATGCCATGGAGCTTCCGACCGCAGCAGCGCGAGCTCGTGCTTGTGCCCGGCGAGACGGCGCTGGCGTTCTACACGGCAAAGAACAAGACGGACAAGGCGATCACGGGTGTGGCAACGTACAACGTGTACCCGCCGCAGGCGGGCGTCTACTTCAACAAGATCCAGTGCTTCTGCTTCGAGGAGCAGCGCTTGAAGGCGCACGAAGAGATTGACATGCCCGTGTTCTTCTTCATCGACCCGGAGATCTGCGACGACCCAAGCATGTCGGCGGTGCACAACATCACGCTTTCGTACACGTTCTTCAAGACGGACGACGTGAACGAGGAGGATGTGGAGGAAGAAGAAGAGGGGAAGGCCAGCGCAGAGGCTTGAGGAGATCCAGCAGGCGGGCTGGTGGCGAGCGCACGGATGCAATCTTCAACCTGAACATATGCTCGAGACGGATTGTAAAGACTTGCTTCGGCGTTGTGTACTTTGAGAGGCCTAGAGATAAAAGACTGCATACAGTCCGAGCTTAGACGAGAGGTGAGAGATCAACGACTCCATGTAGTCCATGCTGAGCCGAGAGCACGGCGATCCTCAGCGAGAGAGAAGACGTTCAGAGTTTTCACAGCTTTGCACAATCAAGAAATCGACGTCATCCTTCATTCGTGGTCATATTCTGTAATAATCGCAATATATTGCTTAATATCAATATATTGATTGTATTGAGTCAATTCAGTGTTTTCAGCAATTTTTTCGTTTTTATCCGTAAAATACATAGAGCTGCTGTTCAATCTAGTAATTTAGTCTCCCCTATCCCTAGTTGTGGTTCTCGATAGTGCAGAAAAAAAGGTAACTGGGCTTTCGTGTGTTTTTTCACCGGCGCGAAACCCCAGCAAGTTCCGAACTCGCAGCCGAGTTCACTTCCGCCTGCGTCTCCACCGATCACCGCCGTCCCGCGTGCTCCTCCTCCCGCAGCGATGTCCGGCAAAGAAGAGCACGACAACGACGAGATCCGCGAGCAGGACCGCTTCTTGCCGACGGCCAACATCTCGCGTATCATGAAGGTGTCGCTGCCGTCCACCGCCAAGATCGCCAAGGACGGCAAGGAGACCGTCCAGGAGTGTGTGAGCGAGTTCATCTCGTTCATCACGAGCGAGGCGAGCGACAAGTGCCAGCAGGAGAAGCGCAAGACCATCAACGGCGACGACATCATCTGGGCCATGAGCACGCTCGGCTTCGACCAGTACGTCGAGCCGCTCAAGCTTTACCTGCAAAAGTACCGCGAGTCCGTCAAGGTCGAGAAGAACGACAAGAAGGACAACGTCGGCTCGTTCGGCGCGTCTTCGTAGGCAGGCGGTTCAGCGCGGCACAAGGGCGCGTAAGAGAGCGAGTGAGCGAGAAAGGAGGGAGACCCGACTGGTGTGTCCGTGTTCCACGCTTCTCGCCCGCCTTCCGTGTATGGTAACGAGGCGTTTGCTGTGAGAGACGGACGCGTGCGGTGGTGATCAGGACGGAAAGCGCACTCGCTGCTAGTGAACAGCGCACGAGCGAGTGGGCGGCAGCCGACAGAGGGAGAGCGAATAATAGCGATGTGTATTGTGTGACGCGTATGGTGCCGCTCGTGCGTTTGAGATGCTGTTGCGGTGGTGGGAAGAGGTCGCAAGAGAGACTGAAAGGCTTTGGGAAGAGGAAAACGCACAAGTGTGTGCATGTGGGGTGACTCCGACTCTGGGGGCCAGTGGTGCGTCCTCCGCTCAGGACTTCTTCTTGATGAACATGTTGTAGACGACCGTGAGGATGCCGAGCAGCAGGATGAGGCAGATCATGTCCATCATGCACTTGTCCGCGCTGCGGCCGACCTTCGCGAGCGTCTTCTTCATCTTTGTGTTCACGCTCTCGACTGGCAGCGAGCGAGAGAAGAGCGTCCGTTAGCTTCGCGAAAGAAACCAGCGGCTTCCACACTCCGAATGAGTCCGTACCGTGCGCTTGCGTTGTGTCGATGCGCTCTTCGAGACCGTCGATCATGATGCTCTGCTGCTGCAGCTCCTCGTTCAGCCCGCGAGCGAGCTGCCCGAGTTCCTGGACGCCCTCTCCGATCTGCTCGATCATCATGTCCTGGGAGCATCCGCAGCCCCACCGACCGGACATCGAGAGTCGCACGCACGCAGAGCTCAGTTTGACTCCAAGAGCACAGCATGAGCAGGCAGCGGTCTTCTCTTCGCGTGGAAGGACGGACGTACGAATCGCTGGTCGTTGTGCTTGATCTGCACCATCACATCGCGCTGGTCGCCAGTAACCTCTTCCTGCCCAGCGCGATCGTCTCCTCCTCCTTCGCCACCACCACCGCCGCCACCTCCGCCGCCGCCGTAGCCACCTCCTCCGCCACGACCGCCGCGGCCGCCGGTGAAGAACCCGCTCCCTTCAAACGCGCCGACAGCAGACGCCACGCCCGTGCGTTCGAACGACGACCTGTCCGCACCAGGAGCGCGATACCCGGCGGTCGAGAGCTCCTTCACGAGCGCGAACTCGGATAAGTACTGTTCGATGATCTCTTTCCGGATCTGGAGCTCTGCAGGCGGGAACTTGCTCTGATGCATGTGGGGAGGGTGTGTATGTCGCGGGAGCGTGTGCCAAGCACCGAGTTAGCGTCATCTGCAGCAGGAATGCACCAGGCAACAGCCAGACAAGGTCTCGCACCTTCTTCTTCTTTGTCTCCTGCTCGTAGCTCATCTGGAGCTCCGCGATGTCCTGGCCGACGAGTCGAATGTCCTCTCGGATCTCCTGCTGTCGCCGGATCGCTTCCCGCGGGTGCTTGTTGCGCTTCAGCTGCGCGTCGGGGTCTTGCAAGTTCTTCCGAAGCATCGCGCAGTAACCAGCAGCAACGGGCAGGAAAAGTTCAGCCACGCCAGTTGCCACGTCCACCACCACTTGAGTCGTCGCTTATGCGCTCATCCGCTTCAGTAGGGAACCCTCAGTCGGTACGCACAAACTTGAGGCGGTGCAGGCGCTCGCCCACTTGGGTTTTGAGGTCGTGGAAGCGGTCGCCGCCGCCGCCCTTGCCCTTCTTCTGGCGCCCTTCCTCGCCGCCCATGTCATTATTGATCTTGGTGAGCTTGTTGATGAGCCCATCGAGTTCGCGACTCATTGTCGTTGCAGCAGGCTCTGGTGAAGCTCCCAGTCACCAACGAGTCCGCGTTTATCTCCCTGGGGGGTCGATCGCGCTGTAAGGCAGCAGTGAGGCAACGAGCTTTCACCGGGCGGCGAGCTCCGCTGGGCGAGAGTTGCGCGCGAGGAGCTCAAGAACTCCTCGCGTTGGGAACGTTGCGCTTGGGATGTTGCGACTGAGCAGCAAAGTGCAGGTTGCCTTTCTGAAACCGATCTCTGAAATGGCTACATTTGCACTCGATAAAGTACGATTGTTATTCGTGCAACCTTCGTGCGACCTTCGTGCGACCTTGAGATATTTGACCAATGCTGATGGCGATGCAGACTCGCGATTTACTCACGCCACTCCGAGCTCCTGTGACGCCGACACCGATGATCACTCGACATGCGCCTTCGACGCCAGCAGTCCCAGCTGCTGCTGCTGCGCACGACAAAGAGCAGGACTTTGCGCACCGTATCGTGGAGTTCGCGGACTTTGATGTGTGCTGCAAGTTCTTCCGCGAGAAAGCGGTGGCCTTCGATGTGCCGAACGAGGCAGGCTGGAGTCTGCTCATGCGCATCTGCGCCTGCGGTGGGTCGATCGATCTGGCTACTGCCGCTCGGATTGGGTGGTGGTGGCGCGTTGCATTGGTCACGAGAATGACGAGGTTTCAATGCGCATGCAAGGACGAGCGGACCTCGTGGGGCTGGCGGCGGACGCGACCTCCATCGTCTCCTGTGCTACAGTCCCGAACCGGACGAACGTGCTGCATCTGGCTGCCATGTCGAGCAACGTAAGCGAACAGCGCCGCTTGCGCTGGCTGTGCTTGGGCCAACTGACGGATCGCTGTCGCTGTCGTTGCGTTGTCTGCCTGTCTACGCGCGTACCTGCTCGTAAGCGCAGTCGCAGGTGATGCAAGAGCTCGTGGCGACTGCCGAGCGGAGAGCCAAGCTCCAGGCCGTCGTGGACCTTCCGAACATCAACGGCGACACCCGTGCGTGCCCTCCGTATTGCGTATGTGGGTGGTCGTGGATCGAGTGCAAGCGAGGTCACTGACCGACTGCTTGGCAGCGCTCATGATGGCGAGCGTGGCCAAGAACGCGGACGCTGCGCGTCTGCTGCTGTCAGAGCTGAGCGCAAACGCGTCGTTCGGGAACGCGAACGGCATGACGGCGCTCATGTGCGCTGCGCGTCTGGGGGACCCGTCGGCTCCGAACTCCGAGCACCACGTGGCAGCGAGCGACGAGATCGTGCGGCTTCTGCTTGCGAGCGGCGTGCACGCGAACGCAACCGAGCTCGCGGCAGGGAACTCGGCTCTGCACTTCGCAGTGTTGAGCCACAACACGCTCGGCGTGCAGGCGCTCACGGAGCGCTCGGTGGACGCCGACGTGCTGCTACGAAACAAGGCGGGGCTGACAGCGATCGACCTGGCGAAGCGCGTCGGCGCGTCTGCGGAGATCGTCGCGTGTCTGAAGCGCAAACTCGCTGAGCTGGAAAGCGCCGCCGCGGAGAAGCAGCGCGCGCTCGAGAACGATCTGCTTCAAGAGGACGAGACGACGGCCGCGGCGCCCAAGCGAACGACCAGCAGCAAGAGCAGGAGGAGCAAGAGCAAGGCGAAGAAGGCGCTTGCGAAGGACCGATCAGTAGAAAAGATGGCAGCTGACAGCGAGGCGGTGGCAGCAGACGTGGAGCTTCCTGCCTGTCGTGAGGCCGATGAGCCGAGCGCTACCGCACAAGCGACTGCTCCCTCCTTCTCAACAGAGTCGTTGGATCCAGTGCACGAAGCGGGAGCAGCAGGGACGCCTCCTCCAGACTTCGAAGACGACGGTGACTGGGAAGAGGTCGCTGCGAAGAAGAACCGTGAGTTGGAGCAGGCTGAGGCCGCTGGGACGAGTGAGTGGGCTGCTCACGCACTTTCGCCTGTGTCTGCTGATGACAGGGAGGAAGGAACCGTTGGACCGAGCGGCTGCAGCTACTGGAACTCGCACTCACACTGCGAAGCCACCGCTTCAGCAGACTCCGCAGCGACCGAAGTCACAGACTCCGAGCCCTACGAAGTTGGGAAGCCAGTCGGCCGCCGCCACTACAGCTCCAACCGCGTCGAGTAGCGCTGCGGATGCCACGGAGCACACGAGGTCGCTACCAGCCTCACAGGTACCAACGCCACTCGGCACTTCGTCCACTCCGGTTGCGGCCATCGCCTCTGGTGGCGCGATCGCGTCATCATCACAAGGTCTCTCGCCATCCCACGGCTCCGTCTCGTATCACGCGCTCAACGCGGTCTTCCACCGCACGTTCCCGCTAGCAGAGGAGCTTGACATCCCCGTCGAGGCGTTCGTGATCGCGTCGTCGTCGACGGACATCGAGCTCCAGCCGTCGGACGGCGGCCTGAGCATCTCGCAGCTCGAGGCGCTCCAGGAGGCACACCTGCGGGCGTATCACTACCTCAACGAGAAAAAGGTGCGAGAGAGAGAGAGAGAGAGAGAGAAAGAGAGAGAGAGGCACCGTGTCGTTGCTTCCTTCCACCCATACACACCGGACGCTGCTGCTGTTGGCGCTCACAACAACATACCCGCTACGTGTGGTACGCGACAGATGGAGCTCGCGCGCGTCCTGGAGGCGCAGCGACTTGAGGCCCACTTTGCCCTACAGAGCGAGATCCTGAGCCTGGACAAGTGAGCGAGCAGCCGCCTCGCGAGTCACCCGAGCTCCAGCGTCTTGCTGAACTCTTCCTCCGTGAATGACAGCATCTTGGCCGCCTACAGAGAGGAAGAGAGAGAGAGAGAGAGACGTGACACGACGTCAGCAGCCCGCAAGAGCCCTCAAGAGCCTTACCCACCACCCACCTCCATGTGAATGCGCTGCCTCTTGAGCAGGTCGATGAGCTTCATCTGCTTCTTGAACGCCACGAGCAGCTCGCCCTTGTGCTTTTCGAGCCGCTTGTTCTCGCGCGCGAGCTGCTCGAGCTCGCCCGCGGCGGCCGCGTCCTGGTCGCGCGCCCGGCGCTCGTCCTGCAGCTGGCTCTTGACCTTCTCGAGCTCCTCGAGCGCGCGGTTCAGCCGCACGTCCTTGGAGCGGAACTGCTGCGCCGCCTGCTTCTCGGTCCGCTGCACCTCGTCCGCGCGCGCCTGCGCGGCCGCGAGCTGCGCCTCAAGCACGCGCTGCTTGGCCTCCTGCGCCGCGCTCAGCTCCCTCTGCTTGTCGAGTAGCTGCTGGGTCTGCTGGCACTTCTTCGCGAGCACGCCGGTCTCCGCCCTGAGCTCGTCGAGCTGCGCCTTCAGGACGCCTTGTGACGCTTGCTGACTCGCGAGGGCAACAGGCAGAACCAGACAGCGAGTGCGTGAGAGAGCTCGTCCCCCTCCCCCTTCCTTCCTTCAGCACAAGCGCCAGCGACGCACCCACCAGCTCTTTCGCGTGGAAGTTCGCAGTGTCGACCTCGTCCTGGAGCACGCGCAGCCGCGCTTTCTGGTATCGCACCGTCGCCTCGAGCCCGAGCCCGTCCGGAGACTCGGCGCTCGAGTCGCCCGTTGTCTCCTGGTGTTTCAAAGTGGCCGGGGCCGCTGCTGCTGCCACACTGCTGGCACCGCGCGGGCGAGGCTTCCGCCTGCTGCTCTTCTCTGTCTCGTCGTGCGCGCCGGCGCCGTCCAGTGCAGCAGCTTCGGCCACTCGCGAGCCGAACGAGTCGATCGACGCGCTCAGATCCATCGCGAGGTCTGCTTTGCGCGCTGCCGGCCGCGCGCTTCCAGGCACGTCGCTCGTGGCGAACGCGTCGTGTTCCTCGTCGTCGAGCACCGGCTCGTGCGGCTCGGCTCCGCTCGGCTCGTCCGGCGTCAGGTCGTGCAGGTCGCGCGCGCTCGACGCACCTGTGAGCTGCTGCTGGCGGCGCTGCTCGATCGCCACCACGCGCTCGTTCAGCTCCGCGTTCTGCTTGAGCAGCGCCGCCTGCCGCGCCGCGAGACTCTCCTTCATGGCCGCCAAACGTGGTGATGACCAATCGACTGATGGACACGATTGGGCAACGCTTCGTTGCCCAATCTTGAAGAGTCGCGCCTAAGTTGTTGTATTTGAATTCGATTGGGCAACGAAGAGCAGCCCGCGGGGTCGCTGCTGCCCGTCGATGAGGAGCCGCTGGAAGCCAAGGTGGCGTGTCGACGGAGCCGCGAAGAGCGCCTGCACTGCGCGAGCCTGCGCCTCCGAGCCCACTTCCAGTATCACGGCGCTCTTGATTGGGCTGCCGCGCGACGCAGCCTCTGTGGGCTTTAGCAAGTGCACGATACTCTGCTGCAGCCACCGATACATCTTCAGCCCCTGCGGGTCGTCGTCGTCGTCATCGTCGCCATCGTCGGCAGCCTCGCTGCTGCTACTCGAACTGCTTTCACCAGTCGTTTCGACTGCGTGAGCTCCGTCCGAGAACAGCGCGAGGTGCGGCTCGTGGGCGAGTACGTCGGCCGCCACGAGGTGCCGCTCGCCGCGCGGGATGTACGGCGGGTTGCAGAGCACGACGTCGAACTGCTGGAAGAGCGCGCGGTGCACCGCGTTCGGCGCCGCTGTCTGCGCGCTGTCGAGGTGTCGCAGCTCGCGCAGGTCGCACTGCAGGAAGCTCGCTCGATCGGCCAGCGCCAGGTCGCCGGCGTTCAGCTGCGCGATGCACAGCGCGTCGCGCGAGATGTCGACGCCCACGCCGGTGGCTCGCGGGAACTCGGAGAGCGCGGCGAGCAGCAGACAGCCAGAGCCCGTGCCGACGTCGAGGATGCGGAGCGCGCTCTGCGGTGCGTACTGCGCTGCGAGCGTCTCGATGAGCACTTCGCTGTCGCTGCGCGGGATGAGCGTCGCCGGCGACACGCGGAGCGGGAGCGACCAGAACTCGCGCGAGCCCGTGACGTACGCGAGCGGTTCCCCGCGGCTTCTGCGTTCGAGCGCGTCGCGCAGCGCCTGCGCCTCCTCTCGCGTCAGCTGCGTGCGCATGACGAGCGTGTGTGAGGTATGGGAGGCGCTAGGTGCACACGCAAGAGTCAGCGCCAACACGAACCTGGCGCTCGAGGTGCAGGAACACGTCGTTGCTCGCCGCCAATCGCGGCCGCAGCGCGTGCGCCACCAGCGCCTTCGCGTCGCTTGCGCATGTCAGCAGCTGTTCGCGCGCCTCTCGTAATGCGTCGCGCACGAGCTGCTGACTGTGGACGTAGCGGCGTGCGGCGCGGCCGAGCGCACCACACGCACGACCAGCGCGCCTTGCGTGCTGAAGCATGGCGCCGTATTCAGAAATCCGCACGTGAGTGATTATCAATCCGACGACTTTTGTGTTTGGACGTGAACCAAACAGCCTTTGATACTAAAACAACTGACTGGTTCAGAGCAAACTTCAAGCTACGAATTAGAACACGCAGGTGGGGGAGGGGGGCACCAACCCGCCGGATCCCGCAGGCAAAGTGGGGGGCTCTGGAAGGCAACGCGTCTATTCGCTTTGCTTGCAGAAGTGGGAGAAACAGCACGGGGGAGGAGGAGACCGCGCAGCAACAAGCGAGCCAGCGGACACCGGCAATTCGGTCAGCTGGTCAGTCGGCAGCTTAGTGCTCCTCGTTCTCGCAGTGCTCCGCGTACGCGGCCTCGTCCATCAGGTCGTCGAGTTCCGACGGGTTCTCCACCTGCGTCGAGAAGCACACGCCAGTCAGCGACTTCCTCCAGTGCATATACACACACCCACAGCCGAGAAGCCGCTCGCGGACCTCAATCTTGACGAACCAACCGCCGTTCATGGCCTCTTCGTTCACCAGGTTCGGACTCTCGCTCAGGTCCTCGTTCACGGCCACGATCTTTCCGCCCACCGGCAGGTACACGTCGCTGGCCGCCTTCACAGACTCCACCGCGCCAAACGTGTCACTATGTCCCCCCATCCGCACGCAAGCACCGCTGTGAGGGACCGCCCGCCCGCGGAGAACAAACCGCATCACGCCCGCACACTACGACAGGCGCTAGGGAAAGTAGTAGCACGCACCCCTTGGCGAACGACTGGCCGACGGACGGCAGGTCGACGAACACGACGTCGCCGAGCGAGTTCTGCGCAAAGTCCGTGATGCCGACCGTGCCCTCCTTGCCGTTCAGCGTGATGTACTCGTGCGCCTTCGTGTACTTGGTGGAGAAGTAGGCGGCGGTCGACGGGCGCGCGAGCGCAAACGCGGCGGCCGAGGGGCGAACGAGCGCCGACTTGGAGAGCGCGGAGGCAACACGGAGCGCGAGCATGGTGGGCGAGACAAGCGGGAGGTGTGAGCGTTGTTTTGGCGAGTGACCAGGAGATTGGGAGAGTACCGTGGGGAGTACTGTGAAAGGCGCAGAAATTGGCGGTGAAGAGTACTTCTCTCGTGTCTTGGTTTTCGTATGAAAGATCTCGTTGGATTTCAAATGGCCGGGGTACCGGCTTATTGAACTGCACCCCCATAAAAAAACCCTCTTTGAACCTATATCCTGGCTGACACCAATTCGTACTTAGCAGAAACTCGATACTGTCCCATATCAAACGCTTCTTATATATCTTATATATTGGTTTTGAGCAGACAAAAAGTAACGATAAGCAGTACCGTGAACCGGTGTACTTAGCGCCATGTCACTCTAAGTGACGAAAAGAAGTAACGATAGAGAAGAAAGAAGTGAAAAAAACCCTCTCAGTTCTTGCACACCTCTTCGCTTGCATTTCATGTGTGCCACACGAACCGATACATGCGAACAAACATTACCTGACCTCCACAAACACATACGGGGAGGCATTTTGATTAGAGGCGAGGTCGCCAATTTCCATCCTCTACAAGAATTTCCACCCTCTACAAGACGGTACCCCGGCCGCAACGAGCCAAAGCAAGGTCGACAATACAAAACTCAAGATGGTTTTCAGGTTTGTGTCAGCCTCTCCACGATTTAGGGTAAAACACTACAATTTGACACAAATCACACAATTTTGAGCACCTCACAACGCAATCGCTGAATCCACACTTCAACTCTATGGGATCTGCTTGATGATCTTCGCTGGATTCCCTGCGACGACGCACCGCGGCGGCACGTCCTTCGTCACCACTGAACCGGCACCAACGACTGCAC
>SMMQ01002906.1:308-13015 GCA_008271595.1 [Pythium] brassicae (nom. inval.) | reverse complement strand
TCCGCCCCCCCCCCCCTTCCCAACCAATCACAACCACCACCGTTCGTGTCGTGGCAAACGAATAACCGCCACCAGCTCACCAGTCGCAAGACAGGGAAGCGCTCCGATGTCGCAGCTCCGGGCGCTGGGAGCAGCGGAGCCGAGCGCGACGCCCGTGAAGTCCGCAAAGCCACGCAGCTCGCGCATCTCGCGCGGCGACGTCGTCCGCTTCGCGCACCGCCTCGCGGTCTTCGCGGCCGCGCTCTTCTATGCCGTCTCGTGCTTCCGGGCGATCCCGGACACGGTGCATCTGCTCCGCGGGAACGGCAACGAGCAGCTCCTGTTCGCGCCCGAGGACTCGGCCGTGATGCGCGCGTTCGTTGGGACCACGACGCTCCGCGCGAGCCCGCTCGTCGTCGCGGCCTTGAACGGATCCACGCAACCTGTCTCCGGGACGCTGTACCTTGACGCGGGCGGCGCCTCGTTCTCGCTGTGCCGCGGCGGCGACCTCCCTCCAGACATACAGCTCTTGTACGAGAACTCGCACCTGCGGACGCTCTACAGCACGCTCGCCAGCAGCTTGTCGTACAACATCACGATGCTGGCCGCCGCCGAGACAGAGCTCGTCGCGCCCGTCGTCGACTGCAGCATCTCGCAGATCGCCGACGGCGTCGCGACGTTCATCCGGCCGTTCTACCTCGTCCGCAAGGTCCGCGAGCCGGACGACGTGTACATGATCCCGGTCCGCATGTCCACGATGGAGTACCTGCTGCCGGACCAGGCGGAGGGCGGCCCCGCCGGCGTCGCGACGATCGCGTTCATCAACGACCTCCGCGTCACGGCGGTCGAGCACTACACGGTCGTCTCGATCGGCTTCCCGTTCGGCAAGCTCGACTTCCGCGCGACCGACTTCGACGGCCTCACGCGCGAAGGCGCATGGTCGCTGCTGACGATCCCACGGGACCCGGCCCGCGAGCTCTCGAAGCGCACGCTCGTGGCCGCCCGAGCCGGCTGCTACGTCAAGACCGAGTCCGAGCAGTCGAACGTCAACCACTTCATCTGGGTGCTCGACCCGCTCAGCGCGATGAAGACGCTCGTGCAGATGCAGTTCACGAGCATCGCAGTGCTGCAGGACTCGTGGGCGTGGGTGCACTTGGTCGAGCTCTGGCTCGGGCTCGACGTGCTCGTCAGCCTCGCCATCCTGCTGCTTGTGTCCGTTCACAACCTGCGTGGCGGCGTCCTGTGGCTGGGTGACGCATTCGTGGCCGTGTCGTCCACGCAGTTCCTCCGCGGCGCGGCCGTGGCGCTCAGTCTCTACGTCGACAAGTTCTGGTCGCTCACCGAGTTCGCCACGTACGACGCCGGCGCACTCACGGGTCTACAGACTCTCTCGATCTACGAGTCGATCACGCACGCCGACCTGCTCTCGCTCTACCTCTGCTTCGCGGGCCTGCTTGGCGTGCTCCTTCGCGCGCGCGTCGACCCGCTCGCCGCCGTGTGCTGCTTCGAGCTCGGCTACGGCTTGCGCCGCGACGTCCTCGCGTGGTTCCCGGAACTGACCGCGGCCGCGAGCAACTTTGCACGCACGGTCTACGCGCCATCGACGCGCGCTGCGGCCGAGGAACAGCGCAACCTCACGCCCATGCGTTTCAGGTCGACGGTCGAGACGACGGCGTCGGGCGAGGCGATTCTTGCCGCGCTCGTCGCTATCCCGCTCTCGTTCGTGCTCGTCGTGCTCTTCGTAGCCGCGAGCAAGCTGTACTTCTACAGCAGGCGGGACAAGCTGCTTGCGGTGCGCGCCACCGCCAGTGCAAGCGCA
Organism: [Pythium] brassicae (nom. inval.); assembly: GCA_008271595.1. Lineage (NCBI taxonomy): Eukaryota > Oomycota > Peronosporomycetes > Pythiales > Pythiaceae > Globisporangium > [Pythium] brassicae (nom. inval.). The sequence goes on along the minus strand of SMMQ01002906.1, from coordinate 11,217 downwards.
GCGCCCGCGTCCGACAACGAGGCCGCGCTGCTCGCACACAAGCGGCAGTTCACGCGCTTTGAGGTCGCGACCGGCACACAGCTCGAGAAGCGCGTCGGGCTGCTGTCGCACGGCGCCCCGAGCGTGTGCGTCGGCGGCGCCAAGTTCGCGTCGCTCGACGGCGTCTACAGCAACGGCTTTGTCGTCGCTAACGGCAAGTTCCTCGTGCAGGCGCGCGACCTCGTGTGGATCGCGCTCATGAAGCTCTCGGGCTCGCGCTTCGCCAACGTCTACGTGTACGAGCTCCAGGGCGACGCGGTGCAGCAGAAGGCGCGGCTCGTGTACCCAGAGACGCTGGCGTGGCGCGACATTGTGCTCATCAACCTCACGATCCTCAGTTAGTGAATCGATGATTGCAACACGCCTCCCCCTCTCCCTTTGTCGAGAGAGTGGCGCCAGAGCGAGTGTGCTCCACCCGTTCTATTGCGCGTCGCTGTAGATGCGACTCAGTGCGCCTGCTACTCAGTCTCTTAGTTGCTGCTAGTGCTGCTACTGGCAGCGATCTCGTCGAGCAAACGCTGCATCGCGGCGTTCGCGAGCTCCGGGTTCACGCGGCCGCTGCTGTTCTTCATCACCTGGCCGATGAAGAAGCCGAAGAGCTGCTTCTTGCCGCCCACGTACGCGTCCAAGTTCTTCTTTGCACTCTGCTCGTTCGCATATAAGACACCATTCAATTAGCACAGTCAGCCACTGCATAGTACCGACAGGAGCGCATTTGTTACAAACCATACACACTACACATGCATACATCATGAACGTACCGGGTCGTCAAGCACGGCGCGGCAGAGCGCGCGGATCGCCTCGCTGTCCTGGATCTGCTTCCAGTCGTTCTCCTCCACGATCTGCAGCGGCAACTTCCTTGGCTGCTCGCTGTCGCCGCCGGCGCGCGCCAGGTTGTCGTAGAACAGGATCTCAAGCACGTCCTTCGCGATCTTGCCCGAGATCGAGCCGTCGACGATCAGGTCGACGAGGTCGCCGAGCTCCGCGGCGCTCACGGGGCTCGACAGGATGTCGCCGTTCGAGGCCTTCAGGAGCCCGAAGAGGTCGTTGAGCACCCAGTTGACCACGAGCTTCGCCGGCCGCGACGCCTTCGCGGCAACCTCCTCAAAGTACGCGGCCGCACCGGGCTCATTCACCAGCACCGAGCTCTCGTACGCCGTGAGCGCGTACGTGGCCACGAGGCGCTCCTTCAGCGCCACCGGCAGCTCCGGCAGGGTCGCCTTGATCCACTCGACCACCTCCTGCTTCACCACGAGCGGCGGCAGGTCCGGCTCTGGGAAAAACCGGTAGTCCTTCGCGCCTTCCTTCGACCGCATCCGTTTCTAGCGATACACACGCATACACGCACGACGACAAACAACGACATAGGAGCCACGACATGTCAGGGAGAGGAGACACCGTTACGGGCCGCCCTGCCCACCACTCTAGCGCACCGTCTCGCCCGTGACGGCGTCGAACGACCGCGTCTCGCGGTGCACCCGGGCGTCGGCGCCTTGCTCCTCGAGCAGCTCGATCTGGCGCCGCGCCTCGAACTCGGCCGCGCGCATCATGTTGCGGATGCTGTTCATGTTCTTGACCTCGACGCGCTCGCCGAACGTCGGGTCGCTCGCGCGCCGCACGCTCACGTTCAGGTCGCAGCGCATCGAGCCTTCCTCCATGTTGCCGTCGCACACGCCGAGGTGGCGCAGCAGGTGCTGGAGCTGCCGCACCACCTGGCCGGCTTCCGCGGGCGAGCGCAGGTCCGGCTCCATCACAATCTCCAGTAGCGCCGTGCCCGCGCGGTTGAGATCCACCACCGTGCTGCCAGGTTCGAGATCGTGGATGCTCTTCCCTACTCAGCACAATGACACGCACAACGCGTCGTCAGAGCCACGATGTCGTCTCACCAGCAGCACCCCCATACTCTCTGACGCACCCGAATCCTGCTCGATCTGGATGCGCGCGATTCGCACGGAGCGCGCCACGATGTCGTCGCCGCTGCCCATGCGCTCGGCCCGCGACTGCTGGCGCACCTTCCGCTCGCGCAGCGCCTCGTTCTTTTCCTTGCGCGACTTGAACTTGGACGCGTCGAACGCGGCGTCGGCGCTCTCCCCATCGCCCCCCTCGGCCGGCACATCGAAGTGTAGCACCCCGCCCGACGCGATCGGCGCGCGCTGCTGCGTGAGCTGGTACCCGAGCGGCAGGTCGCAGTAGAAGTAGTGCTTGCGCTCAAAGACCGAGCGCGGGTGCACGCGCGCGCCGACCGCCAGACCGGCGCGCACAGCCTGGTGCACGCACTCGCGGTTCACAGTCGGGAGCGTGCCAGGCAGTGCGGCGTCAAAGAAGCTCACGTTGCGGTTCGGCAGCGCCGACGAAAGCGTCGCCGCGGCAGCGCCGCTCATGAGCTTTGAGCGCGACAGCACTTGTGCGTGCACCTCCAGCCCGATGCACATCTCCCACAACGCGCCGCTGCGCGCGCTGCGCAGGAGCTGGAGCGAGGTTGCGGACGCCATCAGTGTCGGAGATGGCTTTGATGTTCAAAATAGTACTTACAAGAACATCCACAGTTGCGCGAATGTACAGTGGGTTTCGAGTAAGTACGAATTGGAACGCAAGTTGAAGCTGACTGTTGTGGGGCGAGTCCAGCCAGGCCTGCACAAGCAACTCGTGAACTCGAAAGCTGTTGTAACTTACGGAGGTACCACCACCACAACAACTGTTAGCGATCGAACTACTTTGGCGTAGTAGAGCTCGGTGAGCTTCTTGTTCTCGGGGCGATGAAAGCCGTCGATCGGCTCGAAGAAGATCTGAATCTCGAACGTGCCCGGCTGTTCCATCTCGGTCGTCCACAAGCCGCAGGCGGCCATAAGGTGGCTCACGCCGATGATCGACAAACGCGGCGCGGCGGTGCGCTGTCCCCGTGCGCGAATCCGCGCCGCCTGCAGCTGCACATCCTCGGCCGTGGTGTGCAGCACGCGATCTCCCGGGTGGCGCATGCACGGGGTCTTGTCGTCAAGCATCACGATGGTCGGTACCACCGACTCGTCGCGCTGCGTGCCATGGTCCCGCAGGTCGAAGTTCACGATGCATGAGGGCACGGCTTGCAGCAGCGGCGACTGCTGCAGGCGGCGGATCACCGGGCCCCAGACTTACTTGCAGAAGCCCGCGCCGAGCCTGGAGAGTAGCGTGGATCGCCTTGCGCTCATGGCCAGTATGTGTCGCTATGAGTGAGGCGAGTGGTGAACTTGAATTTGAGCTTGTGCCGCCGAGTGCAAAGGGAGAAATGGGAATTAGAACAAGCGAGTGAGCCGCGCACGATCCGAGGCTGCAGGCTTGGGCCTGAGCGCGGCGCGCTTCTTGCACAGTGGTCACAGTGCGCCATCGCGCTTACTAGTTCCTACTTGATGTTTGGAGGATCGGAGCGAGCAGCCCTGGGGAGCAGAGGCACATATCAGTCACTGAGAGAGCCGAGAGTGCCTAGAGCGGCTAGGGTCATGATACCTCCATCGAAGATGCGAGACCGCGCATCGCATCCAGTTGAACAACTTGCGGGTCACGCGCAGCGCAATGACATCGACACTCGACACCACGAAGAGGCGTCCTTCAACTTGGATTAGTCGACTTTTGTCTGGTGCCACCGCTTCCATTCGATCTCGTCACGTGCACGGTCTCAGATATCCGCACCGACGCATCCTCTCTGACTCATTCTCACTGCAACATGCGAGAAACACTGTGCCCCGAGGAAACGGGGATCCGATGGCGAGCAGTGCGTCATGGATGAGAGAACGTGAACCGCAGCAAGTCTCCATCATGACGATCATCAGAGCGACAGGTCGCGCACAGCGCCAGTTTTGAGATCGCAGTTGCGTGCGATGCGAGCACACAGCTGCTTCCACAGCATCGAGAGAAGCCCCGATGGAGCGCAGTGTGCAGTGTGCGAGCTCACTGCTTCCAGCATCCAACCCCAACGAAACTTATCCACGGACATCACGCTCTTCCTGCTTCGCGCATTGCCTTCGCGACAATGGCAACGCTGCGGACACCGCTTCAAACTTGGAGATTGCGGTGGTCGGCGAGCGATCTGGGGGGAGCGGTGGTGCCCTTGCCCGACCGCGATCACAGCCGAGACTTCGCACCCGCTGTCGGTCGCCCTCCGTCGCCTCGTCCACCCTCGTCACTGGCGCCGCCGTGGCCACAGAACGGTGGGAACTGCGCGAGAGCGTCGAGGATCCGCGCCGCCGACTCACCCGGGTCTTCCAACACCATGAGGTGTGAGCCCTTGGGGATCGGGCTCCCCAGCGAGTACACGTGCGGCAGCCGCGCCGCGAGCTCCTCAAAGTACTCGCGCCGGAAAAGCTGCGAGCGCTCGCCGCTCTGGAAGACCGTGCGGCACCGCGGCCGCGCCAGCTCGCTCTCGTTGAACGCCAGCATCTTGCCGCAGTAGAACGACGCCTCGACGAGCGGGCTGCAGGCGAGCACAACCTCTGCGCTCGTGTCGCCGACGGCGTCCGGAACGACTGCCCCGCGCACGTAACTCTGCAGTGCCTCGCGGTCCCACGCCGCAAAGTTGCGGAGCGAGTCAAAGTGCGCCATCGCCGCCTCTCGCGAGCTCCTGCACACACACACACACACGGGCGGCGCCATACAAATTGAGATACTCTATCCGACACCACTTTGTAACGTTAGCCTCGCACCGCACAACGAGCAGAGCGCACCACCGCGACTCGCGCTGCAGCGTGAGCGCCACGAGGAAGTCGATGGACTTGCTGGAGTCCGCCTCGGGCACCCCCGTGACCGGCTCGAAGAGCACGAGTCCGTCGAACGTGCCCGGGTACCGCACCTCTGTGGTCCAGAGCGCGGCGGCGCCCATCGAGTGACCGATGCCGATCAGCGGCGTCCGCTGCGTCTCGTTGTGCCGCAGCGCCTGCACCTGCGCGTGCGCCTCGGCGGACGACCACTCGAGCCAGTCGTTGCCGCGGTGCCGCACGCGCGGGGACGTTGGGGCCTCGAGCAGCAGCGCCGCCGCCTCGGACTCGTCCCGCTTGCTCCCGTGAAACGGGAAGTCGAACGTGACGCAGCGCACAGGCGGCGTCAGGCGCGCGAGCAGCGGCGACGTGCGCAGGCGGCGCACGATCGGCTCCCACGACTCCTTACAGAAGCCGCCGCCGTGCGCGAGCAGCAGCGTCGCGCCGCTCATGCTCGCAGAGTCGTCAGGTCGAAACCGAGTGAGTGAGTGAGCAGCAGTCGCCCTACTTCAAGGAGCCTGGAACCCGAAATGCTGACGTGAGCAGACTGACGTGAATGACACCCATCTGACCGCCACACGATCAGGACACGGCACTCTACAGTACGTTGCGTCTTTGCATTGCATCGCAACCACTACTGTACCGTACACCCACCCACCCACACTATCAGAAGTACTGTGGCTGTGGCGCGTGCTGCTGCTGCTCGGTACGCGGAGTGGGTGGCAGGAGCTCCTCGACGCTGTCGACGTCGGCGAGCGCGAGGCTCGCGCCGTTGAGCACCAGGTAGTCGTAGCAGAGCGCTGCGCCGCGGCTCGAGGCGGCGTGCAGCGCGGTCTCCCGCTGCGCGGTGCGCGCGTTCACGTCCGCGCCGTGCGCGAGGCACCACATGAGCTCGCGCACGCTGCCAGCCGCGGCGGCGCGCACGAGGCGCTCCGAGAGCTCGTCGACCCGCAGGTCACTAAACTCGACAAAACCGCGCAGGTGGTACTTGGCCCGGGCCCACGCGGCCTTGTCGTCGCGGCTCGCGGCGGCGCCCGGCTTAGTCCAGCCGGGCGGCACTGTGTGCTCCCAGACGGCGTTCACGGCGGCATTCCCGAGGTGGTCGCGCAGCAGCAGCAGCAGCGGCATCTCCCACGAGTCGAGCGCGAGCGACCGCACTTTGGACACGTGCACGCCGAGGCCGCGGTGGATGCCCGAGCACTCGATGCAGAGCAGGCAGCCGATGTTGATCGAGACCCACTCGGCGGGCGCCTGCCCGCAGTCGGCACACGCAGCGTTCGCGGCCACGACCTCGTCGACCACGCGCTGCTGCTCTGGGTGCACGCTCATGCGGTGCGCCTGCTTCTCGAGCATCGACTCGGTGCTGCGGCGCGCGGCGTCAACCCAGTCCTGCACGTCAGCCTCGCTCGCGGCCTGCAGCAGAAATCGGTTCTGGCTCGAGTCCACGACCTCGAAGCAGAACGGCAGCGCCGACGCCGCGCTCGAGGCGCCGCCGCTCGCCTCGCGCACGCGCGAGAGCATGAGGTCGCACACGAGCGCGAGGTCCATGTGCCGCCCGCGGTTCTGGTACAGCTTGCCCGAGTGGATCTGGAACCAGCGCCGCTTCCAGCTCCGCGCCGGGAAGAGCGAGTTGCGCAGGAAGAGGTAGCCCTGCTTGACGACCGCGCCCTGCGCCGCGGCCGCACGGCTGCTCAGCGTGTCCGCGGACACGACCTCGACCGGCAGCTCGACCGAGCGCGCACTGCTCTCGGCGTCGAGCCGCAGCCGCGCCGCGAGCGCCTCCCGCTGCGCGCGCCACATGCGGTCGTCATCCTCAAAGTCGCGCTTCGCGAGCTGCAGCAGCTCCTGGCGCTGCCGCAGCGCCGGCTCGACGCTCTTGACGAGCTCGAGGCACGCGTGGAAGTGGCCGAGGAACGCGTAGAGCATCGCGTTGAAGCACTCGACGAGCAAAAACTTCTTCTGGCAGTCGAGCCGGTTCAGGTACCGCACGAGGTCGAAGCGCGCGAGCTCGAACTTGAGCCGCGCCTGCGCCACCTCGCGCTCAAGCGACTTGGTCGGCGGCCCACTGCTGCGGCCAGCAGCGCTGCTACTGTTGGAGCTGCCGTTGCTGTAGACATCGGTCGACGAGACGCTCGTGCTGGTCACCGACACGTTGCCGAACGCGGGGCTGCTCACCACGTTCACACTGCTGGTGCTGGCCCCTGCTGACGCAATCAGCCCGCTGCTGCCGCCAGGGGTCGTCGTCACACCGCCGAGAATGTTGGTCAGGTCGGACGCCGCCAGCGCGGTCGAGCCGTTCGACGGCCGGGGCTTGGCGAGCAGCTTGCTCAGCAGCGCCTCGTACTCGTCCGCGAGGCGGCCGACCTCTTTACGCAGGTCCGTGGCCTCCCGAAGCTCCTGCTCCGAGAACGCGCTGATCGCTTGGCTCATCAGCGCGTCGATGCTCAGCAGCATGCTCACGCGCGAGCTCTGGATCTGCGTCACCGTGTCGTGCACGTCGTTGAAGAGCGACGAGAGGCTGCCGAGCTCGGGGCAGCTCGTCGTGAAGAGCGCGCGCGCGTACTTGCGGTGCACGATCTCCTCCGCGAGCGCGGTCTCCTCGTCGCCGTAGCGCCGGCCCGCCGCCACGTACTCTTTTGTGCGCGCGAGCACCTCCTTGAGCAGCCCGCGCAGCCCGCCGAGCGACTCCTCGAAGCCCTCGAGCTGTCGCCGGAACATCGGCGAGTCCTCGACAAAGTCCAGCACCACGTTTTTTCCTGTGGTGGTGCTCACACCGCTGACGCCGCTCGCGGTCGAAGTCGACGCGGGTCGTGGCGGGGGAAGAGGCGCTGCTTCGGCGGCGTCACTGTCCTGTGCGGCAGCGCCGCTCGCGCCTCTGCTGCTCTTCTCTTCGGAGCTCCGCCGCCTGCTCTGTTGCAGCGGCAGCTGCTGCTCCAGCGCAGAGGTTTTGCTCTCGCGCGCCTCCTCGTGCTCCTTGGCGCTCGGCCGCGCCGCCGTGTTGACGCCGCCGAGCGGCGGCTCCTCCTCGACCGCGGATGGGGAGAGCGGCCCGAAGCGCGCCTCGTACGCCGCCAGCTGCGTCTGCAGCTCGAGGATCATCTGGTCCTTGAGGAAGATCACGTGCTGCAGCTGCGCCACGCGCGAGTCCATCGTGAGAGGCAGATCGAGAGGGGGGGGGGGCTATGAACTCCAGCTCAATTCGCCGCTTGAAGCGCGAAATAAAAAGCTTTTTTTCGAGAGAAAAAGTAAAAAAGCAAATGCAAAGCGGAGGTGATGATGATGATCAAGCACTCTCTCTCTCTCTCTCTCTCTATGAAAGCAGCGCTCAGGTGCCTGCTGCTGTGTGTCTGTGTGCACTGCAATAGAAGAAGCGCACCAGCGTTGGGCGGACGCCACCCCCTTCCCCTTGCTCACTTGGCGCCCGCAAAGACGTCCGCGAACTGGTCCGCCGGGTGCTCGCGCTCGGGCTTGCGCGCCGAGCGGCCGGCCTCCGCCGACTTGCGGCCCACGTAGCGCTCGCGCTTGTCCATCTTGGCGTCCCGCCGCGTCTCGTTCGGCGACACGTAGCGCGGGTTCTGGTACAGCGTCTGGCCGCCGAAGCTGCCGTCGAATATCCGGATCGGCGTGAGCACAAAGCGCGGGCCGATCTCGATGAGCTGCACGAGGTCCTCGCCGCGGTGCAGCGCCGACTGCTCGAGCTTCTTCGAGTCCGCCTCGTCCGCGAGCTGGAAGTTGCGGCACCAGACCTTCCCGTCCGCGTAGTAGAAGCTCATGACGCGGTCGATGAACGGCTTGCTCTTCGGGTGGCCCTTGGGCGTGCCCCACACCTGTGTGAAGAGCTGCTTCACGACCTGCAGGTGCGGCTGCGTGTCGAACTCCTTGTCGAACGTCAGTAGCGGCCGCGAGCCGATGAGTGCGTTGCCCGTCATCTTGAGCTCGTCCATCGTGTGGACTGGCGAGAGAGAGAGAGAGAGAGAGAGAGAGGAGACACAAGAAGCGGCGTTCGGTTCAGATCCTCCACTGCTAACTATCACAGACACACACGCTCCCTCTATTAGCGACAGCCAACACGCACCGTTCTGCACGAGGAACTTGACCGACGGCCCGACGCCGACGCGGCTCACCCACATGTACAGGTCCTGGCGCTTGCGCGCCTCGAGGAAGATGGTCGTATTGCAGCCCTTGATCTCGGCGATCTGGTTCACGACGTGCAGCGTGTCCTTCGCGTCGAGCTTCACGTCGCGCTTGTGGTGCGGCAGCAGCTTGCGGAAGTCGTCCAGCAGGTGGCGGTAGCGCGTCGTGATGCCGCGCGACGAGAACACGAGCACGCGCTGGCGGTTCACGAAGCTGCTGCCGCCGGCCACCGCCACCTTGGGCTTCTTCTCGTCCGCGGCGCCAGTGATGTCCTTCATGGCGTCGGCCTCGCGCTTCCTCTTGGCAACCGACATGCTGTTCCTCGCTGGCGCTTGGCTCTCGCTATGTGTGCGTGTGCGAGTGAGGCTGATCGATGCCTGTCGTGCTTGTGCGCACTCGTGGTCGAAATGGCTGGTGCCGGCGACAGTGTGGCAATACGGACAGTGTACTGGCGCATTCGTTTAAAGTCCGAAAATGGAAAGAGTCCAGCGAATCAGTCAGTTTCGCACACTGTATTTGCTGCTTCTATTGACAAAGCGGAAAGTGATATTCCGCAATCGCAGCACATTACTCGCGCCGAGTTCATATTAATCAAGGACTTGGGGGTGACCATGGCGCTGCTGCGGCGCGCGCGCAAGGACGTGTCCATGGCGGCGCTCGTGGAGGCGCATCGGCTCCACGTTGCGCAGGGAGACGAAGGAACTGATGATGTCATCGGCTCCCGACAGCACCATCTGTCGCCTCGGCGCCAACGTCGCACACCGAAACTCCACTTCCACTCGCGCGGTGGCAGTTCCGACGACGACGACGACGACGACGACGACGACAACGTAAGCGACGGCATCCGATCGCACGCGCGGCGACTCCCGCCACCGCTGCCGCTGACAGGCCGCGAGAGTCGGCGGCGACGGCTGCCGAGCGCGCAGTTCTCCGAGTCCGACGCGATCACAGTCGCCGACTCGGACGACATCGCGACGCCCGACAGCCAGGGCTTCCGCGAGTACGCGAACAGCAGCGGCGCCGCAGCCGCTGCGTCCAGCAGCCAGCACAGCGCCATGTTTCACTTCACGCCCCCGCTGCAGCGCAAGCACGAGACGAGCGGGCTGATACCCGAGCCGAGCGGCGACGCGCGCTGTGGACAGCGGCGGCCTGGGGCGAAGGTGAGCTCGGCGCTCCGGAAGCCCATGCAGATGATGCGCGACCGCGGCGTCGCACAGCGCCGGGCGCGCGGCGAAGACGACCACTTCGCCACGGCCGGCGGCAGCGCGGCGCTGTGCGACGGCGGCGAGCCGGACCCGAAGAACGACGCGGCGTGCGCGAGTCCCGTCACGGTGGACGCGCTCGGGGTCGTCAAGGTGGACGCGGCGCTCATCCGGTACATCGACGAGACGCTCGTGAAGCCGAACCACCAGGTGTTCAACGCAGTCACGCGCTTCTTCCTCGACCGGCACCTCGAGCGCATCTACCAGGACTACACGGCCGTGAGCTGGTTCACGCGCGCGCGGTGGCACATCGCGCTGCTCATCCTCGTGCACTTGCTCGTGATGCTGCTCTTCCTCGTGCTGCCGCCGTCGGGCTTTGAGAAGACGGACCAGTTCATTCTCTCGCCCGCGGTCGCGTCCTCGTACCTCCAATGGCTCTACCTGCTCGTCGCGGTCCCGTTCGCGGGCCTCCCGTGCCACTGCAACCCGTTCCAGAAGCGCTGGCGCATCTGGGCGTGCCTCATCGTCGTGCTCTTCAACTCGGCGTTCCAGCTCTGGCTCGCGCACGCCGGGCAGCTCGCGCTCGCGCAGTTCCGCGGCATCGTGACGGACCAGCTCCACTGCAGCGCTGCGAACACGGCGCCCGTCAACACGACGAAGCTCATGCACGTGAACAGCAGCAGCAGCGGCAGCGGCAGCGCGGCCTGGGTTGAGGTCGGGACCCCCAGCAACAACAGTACCAGCAACAGTAGCGCGCTCGCTGGCGCTGGGGCGTTCAAAGTGAACGTGTCCCAGCCGCTCTCGGCCGCA
>SMMQ01002148.1:17261-28746 GCA_008271595.1 [Pythium] brassicae (nom. inval.) | reverse complement strand
CACTGCAGCGGCTTGCCGCTCGCGGTGAAGTCCGTGTAGCACTGTGCCTTGGCGCCGAACGGCGTGCGGAACAGCGCGTTGCGGCCGATCTGGTTATCTTGTATCACCCGCACACCTTGTGCGGCACTCTTGGAGAATGGTGTCAAGAACTGGTTGACAGCGCTCAGAGTTGGAATCATGGAGCTTGTCGATCTCGTGCGCCGCGGCGTGACATTCCGTGAGTTATGCTTGGGACTCTTCAATGGCTCCCGAGCGAGGATCCGAGGTTGGAGGGTGTTCGAGATCGAGTCATCGGTCATTGCTGGGGCCATGCTGGTCAAGTCCGGACGAGGCACTGGAAGCGGAACGGAGCTTGGGAAGAGAAGTGCTCGGACTTGCTGGCGGATTCGCACTCGAGGAAGCAAATTGGGTAGTGAGTACCGCAACCAGTCTTCGTGTGAGTAGCGGATCGAATATGTCGACTTCGCTGATTGTGCGCGTCTGTCGGTCGCGCTCGCCGACACATTTCTCTCAATCTCGTTCCCAGACTTGCTCTCTTTCCCGATGCCGTGACTGCGCGAGCTATGGTCATGTACGGTACTGGTGGCGCCAAGTAATCCATGCCGTGCATTCGCGCCACGTTTCCATCCGACAAACTCTATGTGCTCGGCACGCAAGCGATTCCCAGCTCGAAACAAGCTCTCTGAGATGCGCGATTGGGATGGGAGGCAGCCGCGTGATCGATTGATGCTGGCTGGCACTCGTGTCCGGTGGCGGCGAAGGCTCGGGCGATCGCTCGCGACCAATCGCAAAGACTCGAGAACTCTGGTCTGTATCGATTTCCGGCAGATGAGGTTGGGACTCGCACTGATACTGTACTAATACGTGCGAGGTGGATGTCAAGTTGATGGAATTTGGTGTGGAAGCGGCGCCGTCCATGTGGTAGGAATATCGATGGGGTGCGACCTCACAGCTCGACTTGATCGGATGAAGTTCTCAAGCGCGATATATCCGATGCTGCATGACGATCGGTCTGTTACCTGCGTTGCCACGCATCGAGGAAGGTCGCGAACATACTGAATGCTTGCCGTCTGTGCGCTTGTGGGCTTCCTAAACTGTTGCATGGACTGTATCCTCTTTCAAGATAAATTATTACAGTAGTACTGCAGTGGAGCAGAGAGTGGTGACACCACTGTGGTGTCCAGTTTGCGCCTGTACCCAAGTCATCAAGGCTCGCGAAGACAAAAAGAGCACTTGAAATCGAGACCATTTGCTGCGTCACCACCCCCATGGCAGCAACTTGGTTGAGGACAATTCCGCCCAGCCAGGCGACAACAATCAACTGCAGTGGAGCAGAGAGAGAGAGAGAGAGTGGTGTCCAGTTTGAGCGCGTACCCAAGTCGTCAGGCTCACGAAGACAAAACAAAAGAGCACTTATACTCGAGATCATTTGCTGCATCACCACCACGGCAGCAACTTGGTTGAGGACAATTCCGCCCAGCCGAGCGACAACATTCAATAACTAGTACAGAAACCTGGAATTCGGCAAGCAATACAGTAGCTCTTCCTTTTACATTGAGCTCTTTCCGCTGTTGAGATGATCCCGTTCGGGATTCGGCCAGGCACGATGCAGAAGGACGCCATTGACCGCCGGTGACGCGTGGTCTTTGTATCAAGGTGTCTGTCGAAGACCGATGGGCTTCGTCAAGAACCAAATGATCCCATTTTGGGATTTGATCGTCCACACGCGGTGACAAACCTGCGCACTTTTTTGAACAGTAGACGAGCGCACTGCGAGAAGGCCTTGGCTGATCCTTGCAACATCGCCAACGAAAGCAAAGATCGATTCGTCACGACTGCCGTTGCTGGGGACATTGCCACTTTGCAAAAAAGTGTATCTCGAAGGCAGCCACGAGAGCTAAATCGTGCTGAAGTACCTAGTGTACGCGCATAGTAATGCTACATCTAGTGAGATCCAGGCGTTCGCGATCGATAGCCCATGAGTTACTACTGTAAATGCACGCAAGGCTCAGACGCGCAGCTAATCTCGCGAACTTGAAACGATTCTTGTTTGACGTTCTATCCCGTTGCTCTCGCTGCTACTCTCGCCACACCGCGATGGAGCCTCGCACACGACAAGCGGAGACAAGCTGACTTTCACGCCGCCTCGCGCTTGCTCACTCGCTAAGTTGTTGCCGGCGCGTCATCCTAACGATCCCCTCGTGGACAGTTCGCAATTGAACAGTCATCGTCCTGTCAGCAGTGTGCGTGTCGACTGGTGGTGAGGATGACAGTTCGAGTATTCGGTGTCGGAAATCGGATGCAACCATCGAAAATCGGCAAGCAGTCAGCGTATTGCCTTCCGAGCCAGGAAAGACTCAAGTCGCCATGACACGGTGTCTCGTGAATCCCGAGCTCTCCGCAAAAAGCGTGAACATAACTGGCCAAGTGCGTACTAGTAAACGGTGAGAGTGTGTCGAACGTTGTCATCGTAGTGTGCCGCATCAAGAAAACCCGTACCGGTGGTGGGGTGGACTGGTGCTGCCATCACCTGTTTTATACATCTCACGGAATACTGGAAGCTTTTGTATTTTGTGCGTCATAAATCGACTTGCGGCTATCGAAAATCGGCAAGCAGTCATCAACAGTGTGAGGCAGTCATCGTACTGCCTTCCGAGCCAGGAGCCTCCAGGAGAGGCTCAAGTCGTCATTGAATCGGTGACTCGATAACTCGCGAATCGCGAGCAAAATGGACGTGAACGTGTCAGCTCCAACTGGTGGTTGGTTGGACATCCTCGACATTTCTGAGTTGAAATCAACTTCAGCGATCAAAAATGAGAATCGGCAGGCAGACATCGGCAGAGCGAGGTGGACATCGGGTTGCCTTCCGAGTCAGGAGAGATTCAAGTCGCCACTGACTCGGTAACTCGTGGATCGCGAGCTCTCGGCGAAAAGGCGTGAACATAACGGTGTCAGCGTAGCATGCTGCACCATACTTCTGTAGCTCGTACAGATCCTACGATGATATGCTAGTACTAGTACCACAGAGATTTCTGAGTTGAAAATCGACTTCCTGTGATCAAAACTCTTCAAGTATCCATCCGCAGTGCGAGGTTCAGTATCATGTTGCTTCAGAGGAGCTCACGCCTCAATTGAGGGAAATCCAAATCGAGTACGGAAGCAAGTAGCGGCGACACCAGCGGCGAGGGTCGCGACATCACTGCATGCAACAACGACAACGATAGTAACATGGACCGCTTGAGCGCCACGAGATGCCACGTTGTGCGAATTATCACAAGCCAGATCGTTCGAGAATCAGCTACACTGGCGCGACTACCTGCGGTAGTTCGCAGAGTCGTGGGAGGTAGCGATTGTCTGGGGCGACAGCTTGAATCCCCAAGTTGTCGGTGGAGATACACGAGGCAAGTTTGCCCTGCGACGATTCCGTGTTTGCGTTGTTGCGGCCTCTTCACCTGAGAAGAAACCAGAGGTCGACCATATTCACTCTCTTCCTTTCAAACCACCAGCACGCAGCCGGACTACAACTTTACATCAACTCGGACATCCACCATGCTTGAGTTTGGACGCAAGACTCGTGGCATGCGCGCCGTTGGCGTTTTCTCCCACGCTTGGCCTTGCAGTGCTTCTTCGTCGGAGCTGGCGTCGTACCACCGTCAGTATCGCCACCAACCTCTGCGGTCGGCTTCTGCGTGATGCTCGAGGTCGGCGCCACCATGGTTGAGTTCGAGGCGCCACCGCTGCTGGCGCACCGCTCGACCGCCGACGGGACCCCGAACTTGTAGTTGGCCGTGTAGTCGTACACGCTGGCGTCTTTGAAGAGCGACGTCTCGATGTCCCTCGAGTGGAAGTAGAAGCAGGTGTCGTTGTCCCGGCCTGCGATTCGGATCGCGCGGTCGCCACCAACGAACACCGGATACTTGGGGGCCGCAGCTTTCGTCCCCGCCGCAGTGAGCTTGATGTCGGCGCAGGGCCGGAAGGTCGCCTCAGCCGCGTTGCGGTTCCCGTTCTTGCCGCTGGCTCCGAACCACGTCCACTGTTACACGTAGTCGCCCACCAGCGGCCAGTCCAGCAACGTGATCTTGTCGCCACACGCAATCGTATTGGGTTCCGCGCCGTCAGCGGCCCACTTGTCATCGTTGCTCGGTCTGCACGCAACGCCAGACTCGCGGCACGAGTAGAAGAATGCGTTCGAGTCAAAGAGGTCGTGCGACTCGGAGCCCGCGGGCACGATCGACCAGCGAATGAAGCCACCGATGTGGTTGTTGCGCCAGTAGCGTACGTCGATGGAGTCACCGGCCTTGAACGGCGTGGGCGGATCGGGCGGACCGGGCGTCGTCTGCGGACAGCCCATGGTCCCGCTCGCGTCGGTTGCGCCAGCCGTCTCGCGAGAAACGGGCTTCGTCAGCCATGAGTGCGCTTCGGCATGCGAGAACGCGGCGACCGTGAGCATCAATAGCGGCGCCGCCACCGCCATCCAGAACTTCATGGTGTGGAGCTAGTCGAGCAGCGGTTGGGGGGCGAAATGTGGAAGTGCTGGTGGACTGGTGCAAGTTCCCAATGTTCGCAGACTTCGTGGGAGAGTGCTCATTTCATAAGTCGCAGGAGCACAAAAAAGGAAATTATCTTCTAAACAACTGATTCTCAAGAACACTGGCGCGCTGAACTCCAACTCTTCTTGGCCTTGACTGCCATCCGAACTCCGTTCGTCGCTGTGACGCAGCCATTCTCAGCATATGGGCTCCGGTCGAGACGCGCGTGGTCAACCATGATGCTGCCGCGAAGACCCAGTAGTCCCGCGAATGGCTCGATGTTTGCTGGTGTGCCGACCCGTCCCGTTATTTTACGGCCAACTCGAGACGCTCGCTCATGACCTATCGATCCATCGATGCGTCAGAATCGTCAAGGTGGTGTTGGGTACTAGTATGTCACTGCGGTGCTGCAGTCACTACTGTACTGTACGTGCGCCATGCCCAAACCAGCGACTCGCCTGAAGGCAACATTGCAGTGCGGTTATGCATGTGACGACGACCATCCGTCTTGCTGCTCTCCAGTCAGCGTCGCATACGAGCGAACGTGTGCTTGAGCGTGTCAATTGTTCGCTCTGATCACTCGAGGGCACGAGCATTCGGTGGGGATTTTGCTTGTGATGTCTGTGTCCCTCGAATGGAACGGCGAGGACTTTGCGATCTGGTCGCTCTCGTTGTGTGGACGCCGTTAGTCCGACCCGGTCACTGTGATCTCGCCGATCCCCACCACGCTCCGGTATCGCTTATTAGAGGTCGAGGACCAATCTTCACAGTTTTCGAGGTATACATTTCATATATATAATTATTATAACAAGGTAATCAGGCTATAAAAGGTTTACCGTCGGCTGCCAGACTTCGCTTTGCCGCGCTCCTCAAGATCGTCGCGGACATGGCTCCGCGGTCTCAAGCCCGATGGCACACTCCGATGGACATCCATTGGACGACGGAAGGACAAAGGTCGTCGCAGCGGACACTTTCAGCTTATTTCCAATCCTGCACCGAAGCTCGCACCCGCGCCAACGTCTCCAGTCCTCCACTCGACTACGATGAAGCTCGTCTCGGCGTCCATCGCTTCGGCCCTGCTCGCCGTCCACTCGCTCTCGCTCGTCAACGCGCACTCGTACCTTGTCAAGCCTGTGTCTCGGGAAACCGAGGCGTACTCGGACTTTGAGACGAAGGTGGGCTGCCCGCACATGACCCCCGGGCAGTCCACGTCGTTCAAGGCAGGAGAGACTATCGACGTGCGCTACTGGCGCAACAACCACGTCGGCGGCTTCATTCGCTGGTCCTTCGTGGCGCGCGGCCAGGAGACGAAGGAAAACCTCGACAAGAACGTGTTCCACTACTCGTGCCGCGAGTCTGGCGCGACGTGTGTGCCGACCAGCGGCGAGGCGACCAAGTGGGCGAGCGATGGCAGCGGCGGCAACACGGTCGCGTGCGGCGATAAGATCACGCTGCCGGACTGGTTGCCGGCGGGCGACTACGTGCTCCAGTGGACGTGGTTCGCTGTCGGCTCGAAGGAGGGCGACCTGAACTGGGAGGAGGCCAAGTTCCGTTCGTGTGCCGACATCAAGCTCACGTCGTCGGGCGCCAAGTCTGCGGCACCCAAGTGCCCAACCTTCACGGGCGGCGACCGCGTGACCAAGCTCACGAACTCGAACCAGGACAAGTGCTTCTACTTCCACTCCGCGGAGCTCACGAACTCGCTCTTCCGCGGTGACAAGCCGGAGAACTACGAGAAGAACTACTTCTTCGGCATCCCGGCGGACGTTGAGAAGTGCCGCGCTGCCTCCGGCGGGAACTCGACGGCGCCGGCCACTCCGTCGTCGACCCCCAAGCCGCCAGCTCTAGTTCCCGCGACGAAGACGCCCGGCTGCAAAGCCAAGACCCCCACACCGAAGACCGGATACTGAGGTCGCTGGTACTGAAGTGTAGGAGTGTACATAACTGTCGTACTGTGTGAGTTCAATCACATTGTGCCAACCCATGTCTGTGAAGACAGAGAGAGAGAGAGAGATGCGACGGGGTTGGGTTCTCTATCGTTCAAGGCGCGATACTCCGACAGCACCCGCATCATGCTGCGTCGACTGCCGTCGCGCGGTCCGGGACGCCAGAGTCGACCTGCGCGTTTGGCTGCTTCTTAAGCTGCGCGGTCTTGCTCGACGGCGCCTTTGGCCGCGCCTGCTTGGCCTGCTCGATGCGCGTGCGCACGGCGGCCAGCGGCGCGTAGCTCGCGCCGTCCATGAGCGGCAGCAGCGCGCGCCGCAGGCTGTTGTACATCTCGGGGTTCAGGCTCTCCTCCTGCGCGAGCATCTTCTTGACGCGGTGGCGCTCCTTCGGCTCCTCAAAGCACGCGGGGCAGTTCTCGTTGATCACGGGCAGCCCGGCGTCGCGCGCAAACTTCTTCAGCTCCACCTCGCGCGTGTACGCGAGCGGCCGCAGGACCTCGACGTCCTTTGTCTCGTTCCAGTACTTGGCCTTCATCGTGCGCAGCTGCCCGTTGTGCATCGCCGACATGAGGAAGCTCTCTGCGAGGTCGTCCAGGTGCTGCGCGAGCACGAGCTTGTTGAAGCCCTGCGCGCGGCAGCACGAGTAGAGCAGCCCGCGCTTCATGCGCGCGCAAAAGCTGCAGAGCGAGTCGCCCGACATCTCGCACGCTGCGCGCTCGATGATGTTCTCCGAGAGGTAAAAGTACTCGACGCCGAGCGCCTGCATGTACGCCTTGAGCGGGCTCGGGTCGAATGACGGCGTCTGCGGGTCCACGGTCGCGCACGCCAGCGTGAAGCGCACGGGCGCGCGCTTCTGGAAGCTTAGGAGCACGTGCAGCAGGCTGAGCGAGTCCTTGCCCCCCGACACGCCGAGCAGCAGCCGGTCGCCGTCCTGGATCATGTCCCACTGGAGCATCGCCTGGCCCACGAACCGCAGGAGCTTCTTCGGTGGCGTCGGGAACAGCGTCGTCGCTGTCGCCTTCATTGTCATTCGACTCAGCACCTCCTGCACGTGCTGGAACGTCGGCTTCGGCGTCTCTGAAAGCACCACGGTCGTCGTCGTCGTCGTCGCAAGGACGGCGCCTGCTGCGTCCGCTGGAGGCGCAGCGCTCCCATTCGCGCTCCCTGCTGAGCGCAGCGGGTACTTGCCGCCCGTCTCGCGCGCGCTGCCGGGTGTCGGCGCCACCGACGACGCCATCGACAGTCCGTACTGGACAAAGGCCGGCACGCGCTCGACCGCCACGACTTGTTCCTCAGCGTCCGCACTCGTCGCGATGGCGGCGTCGCCACTGGCGGCCACGTCGTCCCACTGGTGCTTGAGGGTGCCGGCCAGGTACCGCGCCGGCTGGTACGGACCGCGGATCTCGCTCGTGAGCGCCGGTTTGACGCCGCGCTTGAGCGCTGCAGCGGCCTCCGACGGGTACGCGAACCACCGGAGCGCTTCGTACGAGTCCTCGAGCATCTGCGCGGCCGACGCGGCCACGGAGCCAGCCGCGGCCTTCGACCCTTTGAAGCTCTCGGCCGCCAGCTGCTGCGCCTGCGCCAAGTTCGCCGCACGGTGCGCGCGCAGCGCGTCGGGGCCCCCGTCGAGCGTCTGCTGCTCCTGGCTCTGGCCCTTGGCGGTCGCGAAGAGCGAGAGCCACTTGCGGTTCGGGAACTTGGTGAAGCGGCTCGTGTGCTTCCACACGCCGCTCTTGTGGTTGAACTTGTACTGCGGCAGGAACTTCCAGCCCTCGTCGGCCACGAACTTGATCGCGCGCACAATGTACTCGAGCTCGTCGTCGTCCATAAAGTACGGGAAGCTCACGCGCGAGAAGCCCGGGCGCAGCATCTCCTTCTTCTCGATCAGCGCGGTCTCGAGCGCGAGCGTGTCCGTGCGCGTGAGCCCGAGCAGCCGCGTCGCGTAAGGGCCCGCGCACTGGCAGCCGCCGCGCGTCTGCACGCCAAAGAGGTCATTGAGCAGCGCGCCGACAAAGTTGTAGTGCAGGAAGCGGTCGTGGAAGCGGACGAGGAACGAGAAGATCGGCAGCTGCGCCATGTCCGCGCGCCCGAGCAGCACGAGGTTGTCGTTCGCCGCCAGCGCAGCGCGCACGCGCTGCACGTGCAGCTGCTCGACCGCCATGATCCGCGCCGCGCCGACGCGCTGCTTGAGCTCGACCGCGAGCCCGAGGCGGATGCTGCCGAGAATGTCGGGCGTGCCGCCCTCCTCGCGCTCCTCGCGGTTCGACAGGTACCGGTGGTCGGTTTCTGTGACGAAGAACACGGTGCCGCCGCCCGCGGTCGTGGGCACCGCGTTGCCGAGCAGACGCTTCTTCACGACGAGCACGCCGGGGGAGCCCGGGCCGCCGACGAACTTGTGGCCCGAGAACACGACCGCGTCCTTGTATACGAACGGCCGGCGGGCGCCGGTCACTACCGGGTTCATGTCGATGCTCACGTACGGCGCGGCGGTCGCGTAGTCCCAAACCGCGAGCGCGCCGTGCTCGTGCAGCAGCGCCGAGATCGCGTCGACGTCCGCGAGCGCGCCCGTGAGGTTTGACGCCGCCGAGAACGCGCCGATGCGCAGCGGCCGGTGCGCGAACTGCAGCAGCCGGGTCTGCAGCTCGGCCGCGTCGATCTGCCCGGTGTCGCTCTCGGGGATCACGACGACCTCGGCCGCGCTCTCGCGCCACGGCAGCAGGTTCGAATGGTGCTCGAACGGGCCCACAAACACGACGGGCCGCTGCGCCGGCGCGGCGTGCGGCGGCGCGTGCAGCCCGAGCGCCGCCACGAGCTTGTGCACGGCGGCCGTGCTGCCCTGGCCCGCGAACAGCACGCAGTCCTCGGCGGCGCGGCCGGTCACCCTGGCGTTCACGGCTTCCGCCACGAGCTGGCGCGCCTCGTGCCGGAAGCACGTAGTCTGGAGCCCCGTGGCCGACGCGCTCGAGTGCGTGTTGGCGTAGAGCGGCAGCACCTCGCGGCGCACAAAGTCCTCCACGCACGCGAGCGCGCGCCCGCTGGCCGTGAAGTCCGCGTAGCACACGGCGCGCGCGCCGAACGGCGTGTCCACGAGCGCGTCGCGGCCGATGACGCTGCGTGAGACGAGTTCCAGCGGGTCCTCGTCGTCGGACGGGCCGCCACCGCCGCTGCTGTCGCCGCGCGATGCGAGCTGTGCGCTCAGGTCCTCCTCGAGCTCCTCGCAGAAGAAGCGTTCGCTCGCGGCGTCCACTCCCGCGCGCAGGATCGCCATACTGGACACGTGTGTGCGGCGCTCTCGTCCTCCTTCTTCTCTTGGTGGCTGGCGAAGCGAAGAATGGGATTGATTGACTGGCGTCGCAAGACGTGCATTCCCTCTGTTTTTTCACTGTCGATACTTCCTCTTGTAGCACAGCGGGTTCACATACACAAACACAGTCACAACGCGAATGAAGCTCGGGTTCACGCTCAAGAAGCCCAAGAAGCCGTCGCTGGCGACGACCAGCGCCGCCGGCAGCGGCAGCGGCAGTGGCAGCGGCGGCGCGTTCGCAACAGCTGCGCCCGTCGTCGCGCCGGCCGAGGAGCGCGAGTTCGTCACGAGCTTCGACCCGAACGCCGTGGCGCTGGACGCGAGCGGCGTCGCGAAGCGCGCACTCGTGATCCCGCTCCTGCGCGCGAATGCGTGGGCCGGCGCGCGCACCGACGAGCAGGCGCCAGAGACAGCGGACGAAGCCGCGGCCCGCGCGCTGCTGGCAGACGCGGCGCGGGGCGGCGCGGACTCTGGCGCGAGCGCGAGCGCGAGCGCGACGCTCGTGATCCCCATGGCCGCGCCGCCGCCCAGCAGCGGCGACGCTGGCGGCGACCGGAGCGCGGGGGCCGCATCGGCGCGCGAGGACGAGAAGAGCAAGGTCCGCGCGCGGCTCTTTGCAGCGGACAAGCAGGCGCCCAAGAGCGCGCCGCCGACCGCGCCGATCCTGCGCCAGAACGCCGTGCCCGGCATGGACGCGCTCGCGGACGTGAACGACAAGTACCGGCTCGACGTGTCGCTGCGCCCGGACGCGCTCGACGTGCACAGCGAGGCGTACGCGCTCGTGCCGATCGAGGACTTTGGCGCGGCGCTGCTGCGCGGCATGGGCTGGAAGGGCAGCGTCGACGCGGACGCCGCGAGCAGCGCGGAGCCCAAGCCCCGCCACAAGCTGCTCGGGCTCGGCGCCACGGCGCGGCCGCCCATGCCCGGCGACGCGAAGAAGAAAAAGCACCGTGCGGGCGGCGGTGGCGGCGCCAGCAACAGCAACAACAGCAGCAAGCCAGCGAGCGGCAGCCCCGACGCGAGCCGGCGCAGGGCAGACGACACCCCGTCGCGCCAGTCCGGACTGAACCACACAGAGAGCAGCAGAGCGCGCGCGAGAGACGGAGGCGGAGGCAGCCGAGACGACCGCGAGCGCCGTCGAAGCCCGAGCAGCCGGGGCGAGCGCCGGCCGAGGGAGAGCAGCTCACAGGCGCGGGATGCGACGCGCGCGCCGTCGTCGTCGTCGCGGACCAGCAGCCGACGCAGCCGCAGCGGTGACCGACGCCGCCCCGACGAGCATCGCAAGCGCAGCCGCAGCCGCGACAGCCGTCGCGACGACGACCGCAAGCGGTCGAGCAGGCGGTGAGCGAGAAACGACAGCGGAGACGTTGCAGGCGCCACGAGTGCGACAGCAGGAGGTGTGTGTGTGCGTGTTGGCGGGTTGAGAACTGGTGAGCAGCGCATCCCATTCCGAGGTACTGACGCTCGCTGGTGCTGTGCAATACAACGGCGCGCAACAGCCTCGTCCCTGCCTCCCCTGCCTATCTACCTACGCGCGTGCGCTCTCTGTGCTGCGCTATAAAATGTGCTGGTCGCTGCTGCTGCTGCTGCTATCGTCAGGCTGCCCGCTCGGAGCTCCGACGGGCAGCAGCGACGTGTCGAGCTTGATCGAGAGCGGTGGGATGGTGTTGCAGATGTCGCCCAACCTGGCGCGTGAAGGCGTCCAA
>SMMQ01002148.1:510-12921 GCA_008271595.1 [Pythium] brassicae (nom. inval.) | reverse complement strand
CTTCAGTACGCGAGTTCGAAGCGCGGCTGGATGATGGGCAAGATCTTCGAGCTGTGGGCAGAGCGGTTCAACGAAGAGATGCGTGAAGAGGGCAGCCGCGTCCTCCTTCTGCTGGACAACGTGTCGTCTCATCGGCAAGACCTTCAGCTCTCGCATGTCACAATCAAAATGCTGCCGCCTAACACCACCGCACACCTACAGCCACAAGACGCGGGGATCATCCAGATCTTCAAGACGAAGATCGCAGCGCTGCGAGAAGCGCGCATGGTGGAGAAGGTGGACGCACTCCTAGCGCGCGCAACAGTAAACGGGTGGCACAGTGTGGAGGACGAAGTAGAGCGACTGTACCACACAGACGTGCTCGAAGCGATCAGGTGGGCTGAGGAGGCGTGGAGCCAAGTCACCAGCACCACGATCGCGAACTGTTGGCGGCATACACGCATTCTCGACGACGAAATGTTTGAGCTAGAGGAGGCGGTCGAGCGCCTTCGTCTCCAACCTGTGTCAGGATGTGAGTTGCCTCAGTAGAAAAAAACCTCTCTCAATGCATACTCGCATAAAACATTTGTCTCTGTAAGCTTATATAAAAATCCATATGTTTTGCGACTGGTATTTTGAGGCTTGCCTGTATGAACATTTTGCCCCGAGTTGGCTCGGTGGTGAAAATAACTCTCACGTCCACTCATTTGTTATGAGATACTCTTTCACTTCCGAGCCAAGCAGGAGCAAAATGTGCATGCTTTTTCACTGTCTCTTTAATATCTTAATATAAATAGGAAATAAAGAGGAACACCGATCATCCAGCTCACTGGTTTTTTCACTGTCACGCTTTCTTTTGAATTTTTGACACGCTCACATTTTTCAACTATCGCACTTTTGCTGCGATTTTTGACACGTCGGCCACGCACCGTTTTAAGCTCATTTCGCAATCCGCCGCCAACCCCACACCCCGCCAACCGCCCACAACACCACCGCCACCTCGCTGTCACCGCCACCTCGCTGTCGCTGGCATCAACCCCCACCTTAAGCCCTCAGCCATACTAAAAATATGAGATTATACACACATCGCGACGGAAAAAGAAGGCAGTAATGAGAACCACCCCGATACTTAAGCTTGCCGACAAAAAATCTCGGCAAGCGTTTTGACTGGGAGATATTCAGCCGTCGTGTGGTTGAAAAGGTGAGAAAAGTCGAGTCGACGCAAAAAGACCATCTGATTAGCGACTGACTTCGATGCTGCTTGGGATCGCTTTCTCGAACGAGCTTGCGATCAGAGCTTCTGGCAGCTCGTTCCACATGGCAATGAATGTTTGAATGGTGTGCAGGTGCTTCTCCTTCACCGTGCGCAAATCTACCATATTCGCCTGCCACTTCGCCTGCTACTTCGCCTTCAATTGGCCCATTACGTCGAGGGGTTGGCGCACGGCCGTGCCGTTCGGTGGTAGAGGTACGACTGTCGAACAGGCTCCGTCAGCGACGACTAGCTGCTCTTCTTCCGAGGCATGGCTCTCTACGCTGTCAAGAAGGAGGACAGCGGGTCCGTCGATCTCGTACTTGAGCAGCTCCTTAACGTAGAACGACCACACAGCTGCATTCATCCACGCTCGTTGCTGATCAGTGTACGCGTGGCCGCGCGGATACGAGGGGATCTCGTCCGTCTCAATTGAGCCACCGAGGCTGCCTCGCAAACAATAAGATTGCTAGCTTTTTTCCTTTCACAACATACAAATTAGATTCCATTTTTGCAATACGAAAAGCAGACAAACTCGAAAGCAAATACCATCCGCCCTGATCGTCAGAACCGCAGTCGTTAGGATCTCGCGCGCCATGAAGGAGCTGTACTCCGCCCAAAACTTAAGTGTAAGTTCGGCATGGACGCGCTTAAGCTCGGCCGTCGGCGGTTTTGCTTGATGCGGCGGTTGGACAGAGATGACATGGGTAAAAAAAACGACAGGGCAAACGAGTTTGGGTCACAGAAAAGATGCATTGATCGAGCATACAAAAAACGTAAATAAAATCGTACAGATTCACGAACCGTTGGCAAAGTTGTTGCAGTGCTGCGTGGTCGCTCTCCTCACTCTTCTTGTCCTTCGTGTACTCTTCATACCATTCGGCGCAGTTCGTCGCGATGAACTCTATCATTCCAGAGGTCGACAGCCATGCACGTGCACAGAATAATTTCACCTCCGTTTATTTTTTTCACTATACACATGAACAATGCACACATATCCAACATACGTTTTCCTCCCGGTGCTCGCCCTTCATGAACACCAGGAGGTCCTGCTAGAAGGGGGTCATCTCTTTCCTGCCTTGCCCCTTCGTCGTCTTGCTCTTCTTGTTGCCCTTGAAGCCGCGCAGCCGCTCGCGGTCTCCCCACCAAGAGTGCATTGTAGACCGGGGAAACGCAAGCGTTGCTGCTGCCGCCTCAACGCCGACCTGCTCAATCAGTTCGAGGGGCTCCAGCTTCTTTGCAACGGTGTACGCGTGCTGCTTTCTTCCCATGTTGGGGGAATTGTTTTTGAAGTAAGTGGAGAGCACGTTGGGTCTCCTTGCTGTTCTTGCGTGACCAACCGTTTAGAATCTATTCCTATTGGCAGATATTGTCCTTTTCGTCCGTGTTGATTGGTCAATGGCTTTTGACAAACTCGATTTATTTACTATCAACGAAGAAAAAGTCCCACTTCCCTGCCGAGTTTTTCTTTCTGTCGACTTTTTCCGTTGCGATATGTACATAAAACCAGGCATTTGACATAATATGTCAAATGCTTGGGACAAGTGATACTTTAACATGTTGTGCACATCCAAGCGGTCACTTTCTACAAACTACAAAATTGATCTCTCTAAAAAAACAGCAAATGATCCATTAAAATTTTAGCTCTAGTTCTAGTACTGAAGATTGATATATACACTGTAAATATTACGTAATGACCAGGATTTAGTTCATTTTTGGCTCCCGTTCAAAATTCAAGTCTTCACCGGAAGGATTTAACCATTTGGCGGGTTAAATGCTGTCGCAATGGCTTTGGACGGCCTCCGAACCGACGCGAGAACCGACGTGGAGATGAAGGACGCAGCCGCCACGCGCGACGAGCACTTCGCGGACAGCTACGCCGGTAGCCGCCTGAAGCAGCAGTACGACACGGTCGTGGTGGACGACTCGCGCGGCATCGGCGGGTTCCTCTGGAAGTTCCCATCCGAGGGCTCGAACCGCGTCGCCAGTAGCAGTAGCCACCGAATGCTCGTGTTCCCGCTCGCGAGCAGCTCCGTTGGCGCTTCGCCTCCAGGTGCGGCGCCGTCACCAACACGAAAGCCGGTCGGGGTCGAAGTCCTGTCGTATCCGAGAAAGTGCGATAGGTGCGAGAGCGCGTGGTTCTCGGATCGGAAGGCAGAGCGGCGCCACCGAAAGTGCTGCAGTGGCGCACGAGCGTCGCCGACTGCGAGCGAGAAGACTCGACGCGGTGGCGGCAGTGATAGCAGCGGTGACGGCGAAGATGGGAAAATACTAATACGCAGCGGCGCGGAGGAGGCGCAGCTGGCAGCGGCAAAGCTCGGCGTCGCGAGGCGCGTGTGGTGCGAGGTCGACAGCTCGCTGTCGCAGCTGCAGGTGGGAGTCCGAGCGTGATACGCGCTCTTGCTGGTCGGCGGGATGTACTCTGATGAGGCTGTACCTGCACAGTGGAGAGAGGACGTCGAGAGCGAACAGGACCTCGTGAGCTGCGTGATCCCGTTCGCCGACATCGTGGAGGTGACGATGCCCGAAGCGCCGCCAAACAGCTTCCGGATCGTCGCGTCCGGGCCGCGCACCGTCGTTTTCCAGTGCCGACCGGAGCAAGAGGACGCAGAGCGAGTGTTTGGGACGTCGGCGTCGAGTGGCGCGGCCGCGGAGCAGTGGTGCGAGTACCTGGACGTCTTCAGCCAGTACGCGAGGCAGCAGCAGCAGAGTAGCAACCAGCGGCCCTCTCCAACGTACAAAGACGTCGAGTCTGCCGTCTGCAAAGAAAGCGAAGCCGCCTCGGACGCCATCAGGAGCGCAGAGACAACGAGCGCATGCGACGAGCGCGCGTTCGCCCGCCTCACGCGCGCGATCATCCACGAAGACGTCGCGGCGCTCGGCGCGATGTTCGCCGCCGATCCGAGTAGCGCGCAGCGCGTCGTCGACGAGAGTGGGAGCTCGCTCCTGGTCGTCGCACTCAAGCTCGGCGCTGGACCGCGCGTCGTCCGGACGTTACTGGACGCGGGGATCGACTGCAACGCGAAGAACGACGAGTGCGTGCGTGCGTGACTGTGTGAGTGAGTGAGTGGGTCTCGTGCGCCTGCAGCTCTTCTTCTCACTCTCGCGGTTGCGGTCACGTGCCTCCGCATCTGCGTGCTGCGAGCAGCGACGAGAGCCCTTTGCTCCTCGTTGCGGCCTCCGGGGACGACGACATGCTGGAGACGCTACTGCACGCCGACGGCATCGCTGTCAACCAGCCGTGCTCGCTGGGGGCGACAGCCTTCCATGCAGCCGCGAACGCTGGCGATCTCCGGGTACGCGCTTGTCTCTCTCGACTGTTACTCTACCCAAACGCCCTAGTTGTCGGCTCACAGGTGACACGGTGGTGGGGATGCTTTTTTCGACAGATCCTGGAGATGCTCTGTGCGGCTGGTGCGCTGACGTCGGTGGTTGATGCGAACGGATGGACCGCTCTCCACTACGCGGCAGCGTGTCCGACTGGCGTCGAGGCGATGCACTTCCTCTGCGAGCTCCTCCCCGACCTCCTCGACGCGCAGTGCAGCGACGGCAACACGGCGCTCCACGTCGCGGCCGGCTACGGCTGCGTGGCGAATGTCCGCGCGCTTCTGCAGACCGCCGCGAACCCGCACGTCCAGAACCGCGACGCGCACACCGCGTACCACGTCGCGCTCCACTGCAACAAGGTTCCGTGCGCGGTCGCGATCAACGAGTACATGGCGAACGCGCACGAGCTGTACACCACGGCCGCACGATTGGCGTGTGAGAGCGACGACGGCAACGCAGCGCTGCTTGCTCCAGTTCCCCGCTGCACAAGCGTCCGAGGCGCTGCGAAGGCGGATGCGATCTCTGCACCAGCCGTCGTTCACCAGCCGCATCACGCCGCCGAGCTGTTCCCCAACACCTGGATCGAGTACTCGACACCGGACGGGCTGCCGTACTACTACAACGCCTCCACGGGCGCGTCCTCGTGGCACAAGCCCACGTCGCTTCCACTTCGCGAGCACCAGCCCGACATCTTTGGCCGCGTCTGGGCCGACGAGCTCTGCGCGCGCGAAGACGCCCCAGGCAGCGCCGGCCAGCAGCTCCCGCTCTGCCTGATCCCGATGGTGAGTCTGCTGGCGTCCTTAGACGACCCGACGGCCGCCGCGAAGATCGAGGCGAAGAGACGGCGCGCGCGAGAGAAGCGGCGAGCGAGTGCGCGGTGCCCCTGTGCGCCTCGTGAGCTTACAGAGCCGACGCAAGAGTGAAGAGAGCGCACGCGATGATCTACAGTATAACGTTGAAAGGCACATTCCCGATGCAGCAGTCGCTCTCACACCTGGCGCTCGCCTTCATTCCCATCGCGTGACGTGCTCTCCGCTAGCGTCTCAGAGAGGACTCGGCCGTACACATCCCGAGGAATGCAATCGACGAGCTCGAGCCTGCCGACCACTGAGGCGTCGCTGGGAAGCTTCTTGGCGAGGAAGCTCGTGATCGTCGCGAGGCTGTCGTCCGAGTACTTGCGCGCACCGGGCGCCAAAGCCACGCACACGGTGAGAAGCGAGCGGCTGTCGTTTGGCGTCTCGGCGCAGTCACCACAAAGAATGGCGGCGTCTGCCACGAGCGGGTGCGACGCCACGAGCTCTTCGATCGGCAGCGCTGGATACACTGTCGAGCCCATCGCACTGCTTCGTTCGCGAAGATTGCGGTCGTGATGGACTGCGACAGTGCTGAACTGAGGCTCTCGGAGCTTCTCGAGCTCCCACGACACCGTGACGAAGACCCCGGTGTGAATCCGCCGCTTGGCCTTGGACAGTATGCTCAAAACGAGTTCGTAGATGCCCGAGTCCTTTCCGGACTCCGCCGGCTTCTTCACGCTGCAGTCCACCGTGGCTAGCAGCTGACCGAGTTCTTGGTGCAGCGGCTGCGCTTTTTTGCGGATCGGCTCGAGGAGATCCGCGGTCGCGAACGTCCCGCCCAGCATTTCGCCCAACGACAGAAGGCGGCGGCAGCGCAGCTCCGGTTTCCAGGCCGCCAGACTTCGCAGTGAGCGAGGCAGCACTGGCGTCGGTACTCCGGCGCAGAGTACGCAGCGAAGGGCGCCAGAGCGCAAGTTTCGCAACGTCCGGCACTCGGAGAGCTGGTCGAGCTGGCAGGGGCCGACGATGACACTTGAAATCTGTCGAGCAGAGACAACGAAGGATGCGAGAGTGAGCGTGTGTGCTGGCAATTGCAAGCTAAAGAGCATCGAGATCTCCCGCAGTCACCTCGTGGCTTGCAAAGTGAGCCGCCAGCTCGTGATCGCCACCACTCAGCCAAGCCGGAAGTACTGATACGCCAAGCATGATCGCTGGCAGGAACCCGACTGTCAAGCACGCCGAGTGACTGAACGGAAGACAGTTCAAGACGATGTCGTGCGCGCCACTCGGGTTGAGCAGATCGCTTGCGAATTTGCCTAACGACCGCTCGACGCTCTCGATGATCTCGAAGTGGCTGAAGGACGCGACAGTGTCGCCGCATTCTTTGCCACCGCTGCGCCGAAGTCGCATTGCGATGCTGTCCGAAGGCACCTGAACGAACACCACCATCTTGGGTCAAAGCGGAGTTGTCGATCACGTATACAAGCTTCTGAGACTGCCTCAACACGAACAGCATACTGTACGCACTTGACCAATCGCGATCGCCCCGGGCGTCTGTGTGGAGAGGAGATCTTCGTACGAAATCAACTCGCTGGAGCTGCTGCCTTGCCAGCCAGGATGAACCACGACGGTCTGCTCTGGTTTCCATCGCGTCTGTGCACGCTGCTGCTGAACATCACTGACCGAGTCGCACACCAGCCAGGCTCTCTGCCAGCAAGCGCTGCGATTCGCTGCTCCATCGCGGCGAACTGTGCTCTCGACGTCATCTCCCGCCAAGTCGCTCAACTCGGTCGTTCCGAACAGATTCCACACGGACAACGCGAGCACGAGCAGCGGGAGCGACGTCGACTGTGTGCTGAAGCGCATCGCGCTGCCAGGGCGGAACCCTCGTTCGCGCAAGCCTGCCGAGACCAGTTGCACGTTGCGGTAGAGTGCGCTGTAGCGCTCGATGGCTCCGGTGGCTGCGTCGATGATGCCTGCGACTCCCTGGCGGTCGAACCGGCAGTGTTGGAGCACAAACGCTGCGGCGTTCAGCGACGCAAAGCCCGATACGTCCATCTTGGGTCCTGAAACAAGTTTCTGGCTTGATGTACAAGGATTCTCCATCGCGTCTCCACTTGCATCGGCAGCACCGTCTTGCGGCTCGTTCATTGAGACGCCGTTGCTGGTACCGCGAACTTGTGTGTTCGGGACACTGTTGACACGGTCGGCCGCACGCTGCTCCGCCAACTCATTGACCAAATTCTCGCTCTTACTGACTTCCTGCTCCTTCCGAGCAGCGTGCTCGTCGAGCGCAGCAAGCCGGTCGTGGATCGCCCTGACCGCGCTCTGAGCCACATTCGCACACGCACACACTTGCTCAGTGCTCGGTACTCCTCCCTCGTTCTCACGGTCCGCGCAAGCCCATCGCACCGCCTGTTCGCCGCGCACGGCCTCGACGATCTCGAGCGTTTCTTCGCGGGCTGCCGAGATCTCACTGCAGAGCACCCACGCGTTCACGCGTCCGAGAGCATTGGCCCGTGTACACGCCCTTGCACTTCAAACCCTCAAAGAGCGTCCGCACGACGACGCACCCATCGAGTCTCGCGAGTGCGGTCGCCACCTCTGCCTTCCACTCGACGAGACGCTCAGCGAACTGCGCCTCCAGGCGGCGCACGCAGCGCGCGAGTTCGTCCGCACACACGCGCTGGCGCCTCCGGGCGAAAGGTTGAGCGAGCGAGCGGAGCGGCGAGTGAGAAAGATGCAGACAAGGAGAAAGCGGAGGGAGTGGCGCACCTGCACCTCTGCGAGGAAAGCGCCGCTGGTCGCTGAAGCGCCCCTGACTGCGGTGGTGTCGTTCATGAACTGACACGCGACCCGCTGCGCAACAGACTCACAACCGAGTTGAGCGTGGAAGTGGTCCTCGGCGAGCGACTCATCGCGAGCGACTCATTGCGAGCCTCGCATCGAACTGTTGGTTCTGCGGCAGTGAAGCAAGTGCAGTTCTTCGGACGCAAGGTGCTCGCTGCTGTCCGAAAATCTGGTCACAGCTTTACGAGGCTGTTCCCGAACAACGACCTCGTGTAGATGCCGTTCCCCTTTGGTCCTTCGGCGCAACGACGCCGTCCAAGTGAGTGCGTAAGTACGGTGAGCCACGGAGTAGCAGAAACAGACTCTACTGTGCATCGCACGACCCCGAGCGGCACCATCGATAGCGATACCATGGGCTAGACGTCGTATTTGTCAACGTCGCTATCGGCTTTGATCGTTCGCTTGGGTGCGACGGACCAGTCTTTCATTCCGAGCCTCGATGATCTGTCGGGAGAACGAGAACAGGCAAGCAGAAGCAGGACTCGTTGACTGATGAAGTTACATGAAAGCACGAAAGCGCGATCGAGAATAGCCACCGCCCTGGTGCACAACGCGGCGCACTGCCCTGTAGCTTCGAAGGACAGATCACGAGATGCAGTAGCGTGCAATGCGGTGGGTATGGCACAAAGTCACCCCGGCCGCGACTGCAGGTCCAAACCTCGCCGACACAGCCGCGGCTGGAGCACCACAAGGAGCACATGCAGAGCAGCAAGTGCCAGCGCAATCAGCAGAATCACCGAACCATCACAATCCAGTGCAACCGCATTCGAGGCGAGCCCCAGTCATCAGTGCGACGAAGAACCATATGCGGCGCAATGTCGTCGTTGAAGCCACGTCGGCGCAGCTCACCTACCGCGCCACCATTGCGGTCACGACGCCTAAAGTCAAACCGAAACTTCGCCACTCGATGTCGTCCCTGACGGTGACGCCGAGCCCACGCCGTCGCGCGCCAGTGGCGTCGATCTTCCCGACGATGAACCACCAGTCATCCCACATTCGAGACCAGTCGCTGCTCGTCCGCACAGGGAGTATCTACGATCACGTAAGGCCCGAGTATCTTGAGACTACTCGCACGCTGTTCTACACCTGCGACCACAACGCAGACGGCAAGATCTCGCCGTCCGAACTCGACATCCTGCTGCAGATCCTCGGGGTGCAAGAGACCGAGACGCACCGCTTCATCACGCAGCGCTTTCCGACAACCGACGTCGCAGACATCGACGCCGACGCCATCGCTCGCATCGGATTGACCTTCGAGCAGGTGCTGAACGAGTGCCAAGACTATATCACCACGTGCGCAGCGCACTCGGAGCCTCCGTCAAGCACGTTCCTCGTGCGCTGCAAGCCGCTTAAGCTTGGCTTCAGCAAGTGCGACAGCGACAACTCTGGGTTCATCACCAAGACGAAGCTCGAGATCGCGCTGCAGAAGCTCGACATCATCTTGGCCGACGACGGCATGGACGAGATCCTGCGCGTTCTCGACCGAAACGGGGACGGCTGCGTCGAGTGGAGCGACTTTCTCCACGCGGCGTGGTCGGACTCTCTCGCATACGCCAGCTCGTCCGTCGGAGTTTCGTTCTCCATCGACATCTTCGCCGACCTTCCCCTGCTGCTTCGACCAGCCGCGGCTCCCGCGGTAGCACCTTCGGGCGGACTACCCGACGCACAAGAGCAGCGACCGGTAGTGGCGGTACTGCAGCCTCGGCGCACGCAGATATTCCCTCGCTTCTCAAGTTTCTCGCACGTCACATCCACGGAAGAGAAGGGCCCAGCCACTCTGTCGCGAATTGAGCGCATCGGCGTGAACCTTCTCACACGGATCTCCATGAAGCGAGTGGCCGACGCAAAGCGGGCGTCGCCTGGTAGTACAGGGCGTGCACCGGAGGCGGCGGCGCGCGAGCTGTTGCGGCAGGAAACGCTGAGCGCGCGGTGGTCGTTCTCGGGGGCCCCGAACGGGCCGCGAGCGCGAGGAGCGCGAAGAAACGGGTTCCCGCCCGATGTGCGGCGGCGCATTAAACAGATCGAGTCGATCGCGATCGCCGTCGGCTCCTTCGCGGGCATCCTTTCCGGCCTGCTCTCCGTCCTCCTCGAAGGGACGATCCCGGACGACTTCGACGCCACACACGGCGTGTACCTCTACTACTTTTGTATCGTGCTCATCAACATCGCCGTCTCCATCATCGAAGTTAACGGCATGTACGCCACTGCCGTGGTCTGCGCCTTCCGGCTCACGGTCTGCACGAACCTGACGCTGTACCCGCAAGACGCAGAGCGTGAGTTCCTGACGCGCGCGATCGCCCGCGCTGCGCTCCAGGTCGGCCACCGGCGAGACAAGATCTTCGGCATCGACCCGCTGAAGGACTCACCGCGCCTGGCGATCCTGCTCTCCTACCTCATGTACAAGAGCAAGCGGTACGTGCTCAAGTTCCTGCTCAAGCTCTTCATCAAGCGCGTGCTCTGGCGCGCGGCCGCGAAGGTCATGCTGAGCCTACTCGTGTTGCCGATCAACGGCATCATGAACGCCTGGACGCTGCGCACTGTCATGTTCAACTGCCGCGTGAGCATCATCGGCCCGCCGTGCGTGCTCAACATCCTCGAGGTGTTCTTCCTCGACGACGACCGCTTCACGCCGTACCAGCGAGTGGACTACATGCGCGTCATGGGCTGCGCGCTCGTGTGCAAGCGCTCTATTCACCCAAACCTGGAGATCATGCTCGACCACATGCGCCACTGCTGGATCAAACCCGAGCGGTGGCCGACCGGCGACAGCTGCATCTGCCTGAGCAGCTTGCAAGAGCCCTGCCCGCTGCACCCGCTGGACGACGTCACTCGCTTCCTCGGCAGCCTCGAGCTGTACGCCTCACACGAAGACGCCAACGGGGCCGGCGTCCCCACGAAGGAGCACCTCCGCAATATTTTCTTCTTGCTCATCGTCACGCTCATCATCGACGGCAACCTCGACTGGGTCGAGCGCAAACTCTATATGCGCATGTGCTCGTCTGCGCGGATGCAGAAGCGCTGGAGCGAGATCCTGAAGCTCAAAGACGACTTTGTCGCAGGAAAGGGTGTCCAAGTCAGCTCCGTGCACGCGCTCGTGGTGATCAACCAAGTCGACTGCGGCGGTCAGAGCAGCTCCGAGATGACTGGCCACGAGTTCTTGCGGTATGCCTGGGGCAGGATCTCGACGCTGCTGTCGTGGTAGTCAAAGGCAGCAGTTTGTTAGCACTATGTCGAAGCCATTGTAGATGCCTCGGTGCGACCAGCCGCTGCTTTCTTCTCTGGATGAGAGTGCTCACTGAACGAGGCGTCAACGTGCTCTCGCGAACACTCGGGCGGCGTGAATCGGCGTCACCCACGATGCCAACCAGCGTGCTGGACTTCGCGAGCGGGTCATGGAAGAGTGCGAGCGCAGGCTGTAAGACGGTGTCGCTGCCTTTCTTCACACTGCTTGAGAAACTGCAAGTTCCCTAAGTTCGTTCTCGCCATCACTAAAGGTTTCGGTGCTGAGGCTTATTCAAGCGGGATTGGTGTCCTCAACGGCCCGGTCACGCTTTCAAGTGACACTGGAATACCGAACTTGTACTCCTCAGTCGAGATCTGCACAAACATGGGCCTGTCATACGAAGTCTCGCGTCACACCCATACCAGCTCGTGTTTCTGTGTCGTTTACTACCTTCTTGCAGTGGACTTCGAGGTGCCTTTCTTGCTTGGCCGAGCTGATCGAGGAACACAATCAGTACTTGGTGCTGGTGTCGCCGCCCTTACCATTGACCTTACGGTCTGGCGTCTTGGTCACGGGTGTCGAGGTCGATGATGGGGTGTTGGGGACAGTGTCATCGTCGCTGTCGCCCTTGTCGCCGGCATCAGCATCACCGCCCGTGCCGTTGTCGTCCGATGTGGGCATAGGCGAACGGATCACGCTTGGAGGGGGTTTCAGGTGGAGCGAGAGAGGAAACAAGGGCTTCTCGTTGAAATCGGCATCTTCGGCGTCGGCGTCGGAACCAGAACCATGGACAATGGAGCCGGCGGACGATTCCACCACAGTTGTCGCTGCCGGCCTTGATGCACTATCGAAAACAGCGGGACAGGCGTCGTCGAGTCCGACGCCACACTCCTCGACCGCCGCTGGTATCCTGAGCTTGTTGATCTGGCTGCAGTTGCTGTCACACTTGACGAGGGTACAGAGATACACCTGTTGTAACAATAGAA
>SMMQ01002904.1:7380-17970 GCA_008271595.1 [Pythium] brassicae (nom. inval.) | reverse complement strand
GGACTTTGTATGCGCGAGCGCATATCTCGTGATTCGCTCCGAGGTGATGCGTCGGAGAGGAGAGATCTCCTCCTCAGCGGCGTCACACAGCCACACTGTTCGTTCGGATTGGACAAAAGTACGCAACCGCGCGCGAAAACAACAGAACTGCGATTTGATTGGCCAAAAAGGTACATACAAAAGCTAAATGTCATCAGAGAGTTGATGATATTCAACCATACCGTCACCGTTCCATCAACTAGGCAGGTCCGAACCCATTCCGACAGCTACGGTTGAGAAGGGGTGTTTGTCAAGAAAAATGAATTCTGGAGCGTGTTGCGTTCTCCAATCGGTAAACGGAGGTTGCTGGGCCCGCCTATGCAGAGCACGAGGGCCCCGCCCTCTCTTCGCTCACTTCGTCCGCTCGGGGGCGCCGCCTGCGGCGGCTGGCCCACCCTGTGTCTGCTGCGGCTACGCGACCTCCGTTTCCTCGCTATATTTGTTTTTGACAGTGTGGACCACAATAAATTAGATCACTATTTCTTTATATTCGGACGATCCTAATTGTCGGAATGGTGAGCATATTCTACCATATTTTATGCTTGGCATATGTCAACTTTATGTCAAGCATAAATTTTGCTTTATGCACGTTTTGGAAGGCGTCCAGTGCTTGTGAGACTGATGTCGAAAAGCGCGCGGCGGGGACACTGCTTGAGTGCTGCAGGCTGGACGTATCAATCGTCTCGCTTCAGGAGAAGCGGTCATCTTGCAACGCGAAGCCAAGGAAGGCAACGTGCCGAACACGCAGGCTTTCAACGAGCTGATCGAGCAATAGTTGATCGAGACTCGCCCGTCCGCTCGGACGTCTTGAGTCTCGTCGTCGAAAGGTCGGCCGGGCGGTCACCTCAGTCTTTCCTTACTTTTCCAAGCACACGCTTCCAGTCCGTTCTAGTACTCGATGCCGCTCGCGCCGCGCTTCTCGTGGGACCAGGACGCTTCGAGCGTCGGACTCTCTGTGCTGCTGCCTGGCGGCGCACTGAAGTACACCGACATCTACGGTGCGTCCAGGACGCCGTGACGGACTCCCGAGTGCTAAACGCATGGAGTGCTACAGCGACTGGATGGCTGGCTGAGACTTCTGGTTGCAACGCGGGACTCGTTGTTTTGTCCCCTTTCCTCGCAGTGAGCGACTTAGTGCTGAAGCTCAATGCGCCGCCATACGTGCTGCTCTTGGACCTGTTCGCGCTCGTGGACGACGCGTCCGTGGTCGTCAAAGCGAATGCACCAGAGGGCACACTGCACGTCACCGTGCAAAAGGTTCGCGTCGAGAGGAAGAACAGATCTGGTTTCACGATCTGTGGAGGAAGGGGAGCGGTCATGGTGGCTTCTCGGTCTCGCTCACCTCGCTTTCTCTCTCCGCTGATGTGAACTGGTTGGCGCCTCCGCTGTATGACGAGCGCAGCGACAAGAGGGACTGTGGCCGGCGCTTACCTGCGAGAACACGAAGGCTGCGCTCCGCGCTCGTCGCAGTGAGTCCATGGCGCGCAAGAGCGAGAGCGAAGCGGCGCGCTCCGACCAGCGCCGCGAGAGGCGACACCAGGAAGAGAAGCAGACGCTGCGCGCGCAGATGGCGGTGGACGACGCGAACCGCCAGATCCTGCAGGACCTCAAGGACAAGGAGAAGCAGCGCGAGGAGTGCGCGTTGTACGAGTCCTTCCGCGAACTCAAGGTGCAGGAACAGCGACTCAAGGCCTCGAGCAGCGAAGGGAAAGCGCGACCCCAGGGGCAGTGCCACCAGCAGCTGCAACAGCAGCAGGATCACCACTTGAAGGCTGTGATCGCAACGAGTTCAGTGTCGAGCGAACAAAAGACCCGAACGAAGCCGACGAAGAAGGTGTCGTTCGCGAGCGACCTGGTGAGTAGCATGCAGCCCGAGGTCTCGCCCGCAACACCAGTAGCAACAGCAGCAGACCCAAAGGAGTCGCAGGTGCTGGAGCTGAGCGCGGACGGCAGCTTCGATCTGCCAGCACCGCCAATCGCCGCGGCGCTGGTGAAGAAGCTGTCGGAGACGTTAGTCGACCGGGATATCGACGACCCGAACGTCGACGACTACGACGATGATGAGGCATCAAGCGTCCTCGATAGCAAGCGAAGGAGCGACACAGCAGATTTGGTGAGCAGTGGCACGCCACCAGCGAAAGCTGACGCAAAGGAGGCATCCGGTACACCGCAAGTGGCTCCGCCCGCGATCCGAGCGAGCGTGAAGGCGATTCCCCAGCCTCGCACCTCGCTGCAGTCCGAGATCCACTTCACGCCGCGGGTGTTCCCGACCCCGTCTCGCGAGTCAAAGGCCGCGGAGGAGGAAGACTGGCTGCTTAAGAACCGTAAGCACCTCAACAAGCACAAGGGACTGCACGGCGCTGGCGCGTACGACATCAGCGAGAGCGACCGTGCGTTGGCTGAATGCGGGAGATCCTGCTGCGTGCTTGGGATGTCTGGGTGCTGGGCTCGATGGTAACCATGCGTCTGCCTCCTCGATGATGCAACAGCGATGTGGTTGAAGGCGAAGGGCGACGACTTCTACCGCTCGAAGGACTACTGCGGCGCCGTGAACGCGTACAGCGAGGCGTTCGCGCTCGCCCCCGAGCAGAGCGATCTGCAGATCACGTGCCTCGCGAATCGCGCCGCAGCTCGCCTCCAGCTGCTCGACTTTGACGCGTGCATCGCCGACTGCTCCATGGCGCTGTCGTTCATCCCCGACACCCGCGAGTCGAGCGACAGCGCCGCCGGCAGCAGCATGCTCGTGCACTACCGCCTCAAGCTCAAGCTCTTCGTGCGGCGCGGCACGGCGTACTGCCGCGTGAGCAAGTTCACCGAGGCGAAGGCCGACTACGGCGTCGCGCTCTCGATGGACAACCAGAACATGACGCTGCAAGACGACTTCCTGCAGCTCGTGGCCGTCGAGAAGGCGCAGGAGCTCAAGGTGGCGGGCGACCAGTGCTTCCGCGAGCAGCGGCAGCTCGAGCGAGCAGTGAGTCTCTACTCGGACTCGCTCCGCCTCAACCCGCTCTCGATTGCGTGCCTGTCGAACCGCGCGGCGTGCTTCCTCGTGCTCAACGCGTCCGACAAGTGCGTCCAGGACTGCTCCCGCGCTCTTGAGCTGCTGCAGCGCGACCCGCCTGCCGAGGCTGGCGGCAGCTCGTCGGAGCAGCACAGCCTCGCGTTCTTTTCGTCCGGCCCGGCAGCGGGATCCGTGAAGCGCCGAATGTGGGTGCTCAAGACGCTCGTGCGGCGCGGAGCTGCGTTTGCTGCGATGAAGGACTGGGAGCGAGGTGCGCTGATTTGCGTCGGATGATGAATGGGTGAACTCGACCACTGGCTGCTGCGTCGTCCCCGCTCGCTGACCTTACATGACGACGTCTTCTTCATGGTCGCCGTTGTGTTTGGTGCTGCTGTACGATGCTGATAGCCGAAGCCGACTACGCGGCAGGCGTCGAGCTTGACCCGACGAACGAAGCCCTGAAAGCAGATCTGCTCCAAGTCCAGACCGAGAAAGCAAACAGCACCGCTCGTGGCGCTATCAGTGACCCGAGCTCCTCTGACTCGACACCAACGATTGCTTTGAAGATGCCTGTGGCTGCAAGTGGCGGTCAGGCGGCGTCCGCATGCTAGAGCGAAGGCTTTAGGGGAAGCGAGAGCGTTCATTTTACATGCATCGTTGAGGTCGCACTTCGACTGTTTGCCTTGTCGGTCGTACTCTCCGCTAGACTAGAACATCGGGAAGGTACTGGCGTCGAGGCTGCTGTAACTCGGAGTCGGGGCTGTATGCGGGGTCACGTGTCGGCGAGGCGGGCTGAACCCTTGCTCGACATCGAGGCTACTCTGCTTGTTCAGCGACGACGGGGAGGAAAACAGCGACCACGCGGAGGTCGACGCCGCTGGTTCAGCGTCCGATGCCGACGAGGACGTGTTCACACTGTCGGCTGCAGCTTCCGGTAACGTGAGCTCCGGTGCCACGCGATCCAAACGGGACGGTGCCGGTCGGCTCGAGGGCGCTCCGGACGGCAGCGTGGGCTCCTCTTCGATCTCGATCACGAACTCGTCTTGAGCCGGATAGGTCGGGTGCGTGGTGGGCGACTGCTCCAGAGCTGGCTGCTGGCGCAGATAGAACGTGCTTGGCCGCGCTGGAGATGCTGGTGCAGACTGCGAAGGATACCAGCGGCTCTGCTCGCCGTGGCTCTCGCGCAGCCGAAACGGAACCACTGCCGGAGGCTGCAAGCGGGTGATCGAAGCATTGTGCGGGTGGTCTCCGTTGTCCGGCACCACGACGCCGACCGGAGTCGAGCGATTGCGGCCGAGCCGCGTCGCGCGCACCGTGATCACGTCGCTGTTCGCTGTCTGCTGATGACACGTGACGTGCTGAACAGC
Organism: [Pythium] brassicae (nom. inval.); assembly: GCA_008271595.1. Taxonomy (NCBI): domain Eukaryota; phylum Oomycota; class Peronosporomycetes; order Pythiales; family Pythiaceae; genus Globisporangium; species [Pythium] brassicae (nom. inval.). The sequence goes on along the minus strand of SMMQ01002904.1, from coordinate 13,563 downwards.
GTTCGCTCTTGCTGGTCCGACCACCGAGCGGCTGATAGTGTGACGATGCGGATGCTGATCAGACGCAGCAAAGTAGCTCTGCTGCTGAGTCAGCCGAAGCGGAGGCTGCGACTGATCCTCCTCTGCTGATTCGGGACGCGGTGGACTCGTAGCCTCGTTGTCAACCGGCGCCGCCACCTGTGCGAGACGTTCTTGCAACACCTCGACCTGAGCCTGCGCTCTACGACAGTCGTCGATCGCCTCGTTGTGCGCTCTCTCCATAAGCTCGCGTTGCCGCGTCCACTCCATCTCCGACCGCTCGTGTGCCGAGCTTCGCTGCTGCAGCTCAGCGCGCATCGCGTGGACCTGGCGTCCGTATTGCACTTTGAGCTCTTGGAGCTGCTGCTCCAAGCCTTGGTTCGCCTTCTTCAGTCGCTCGATCTCGCAAACCTCATCCGTCGTCGTCGTCACCGCCATTGTCGCGGAGTGTGCCTCTTGCGGGTGTGAGCCTGGAGAAGACGCGCGACGCTCGCCATCGCTGTGACTCTGAGGCTGCCGCTCGACGGTTGTTGCTCCGGACTTGGGCTCGTCTTCTTGCTGGTTGTTATCTTCCGGCCGGGGCGGCGACTGCGCGAGCGCGTGCACTTTCTCGACCTCGAGCCCGAGCTCGTCGTTGTCGTCGTCGGCGTCTGCATTGCCGTCGTCTCCGTCTTGTTGCGCGTGGTGCTGCTTCAAGTCCGAACGCGATGGGGACGCGTCGTCCTCATCGCTGCCAACGAAGTCGAGCGTGGGAGCGAGCGCGAGCGATGCCATCGTCCTCGGTCGTGAGATCGGTTCCGGGTCGGGGCTGTGGTGGTGGTGGCAATGTCGATGCGCTCTCCACGACGCAAAAGCGAGAATGCACCTGGCGTTCAGAGTTCGAGATCCCGGAGCCGAGTTCCATCACTGGGACGGCCCAGAGTCAGCGGAGTCAAGAGACACGAGCGGTCTGCGACGGAGCGTCATGCAGGGCGAGTCAATGCTCAGATGGACGGAGGGTGTTCTCATTTCTCTCACTCTGCGGTCGAGACCCGAGGTGAAAAATAGCGACTCTGTGCGCGCTTATGAGAAGAAGGAGGACGCCGTGCTGGAGCTGCTTTGAGAGCCGACGACGTCGGCCTTGGACAATCCGTTCTCTCATGCAGTTAGTTCCTCGTGTCGTCGATTGAATGGACAATGTCCCCGAAATCGTCGGCCGCGCGCGCCAGTCTCCTTGAAGTTCAGCTCCACCGACACTGAAGCGCGAGCAACAGGAGAGTTCAGACTCGCGTTTTCATCCGAGTCGGACGGGGTCAACGCCGTCACGTGAACCTACACGAAGCGTCTTGCCCGGGTGCTCCTAAGAACATCACACATACGCGCTCTTTATGTCGACTTCCACACTCAACGCGTTGCACACACCAACGCACCGAACTCGCTTTGCTGGCCACCGAGCATTTGGACCTCGATCTTATCCTCGCATACAAAAGCACAGTGCTTTTGGAAACTCACCTTGTGGTGTATCACACACCATCCTGTCGCCACGTCGCGCGTGTCTCGAGAGTCTTCGAAGGTGCTCAGCGAGCTCGGGGTGATTCACACTCACTCCCTCTCTCCAAGCCCGGAGCGACACCGACACCGACACCCAGCGAGCGAGCGAGCGCACACGCGCTGGATCCACCGATAGCAGCACCAGCAGCACCGACACATACCCACCACCAATAGCAGCAGCCCGCGACGCACCGCGAGCCCGCCGCCATGGACAACAGCACAATGAGCGACAAGGCGGCAACGCCGTCCGCTGCGTCCGCGACGGTCGTGACCGTCGACCACCACGAGCACCACGAGCACCACGAGCACCACGAGCACCACGAGCACCACGGGCACCACGGGCACCACCACGAGCACCACGACCTCAAAAGCTCGGCGCTCCACCAGCTGCAACTGCAGCTGCACCTGGGGCCGACGGCCGACGCGCTGCTGTTGGCGGCACGCGAGCGCGTGACCGTCGCGTCCATCCGCACGCTCTTCGCGTGCCTCGGCGTGGGCGAGGCCGAGCCGTTCAATGTGCCGCCGCAGAGCCAGGCGCTCGCGCGCCTGCGGACCAACGCGCGCTTCTTCCTCACCAACTACTTGCTCGCGACCGCCGCTGTCTTCTTCTTCCTGCTGTACGTGTGTATCTGTGTGAATGTGGGAGTATGCGAGACAGCGCTGACCGCGTAGGCTTGTGTCGGATGCTTTCCCTCCTCCCCCTCTGCAGGCTCTTCTTCCACCGCATCCAGCTGCTCGTGTGCATCGTCGTCGCGTGCGGGTGGTACCTCGTGCTCACAAAGAAGGCGTCAGAGCTCGACCACATCGTAGCGTTCGGCAAGCGCATCGGCGAGCAGGAGGTGCTGCTCTTCACGACTGCCTGTGCGTCCCGCCGCCGCTGGGCTTCCTTACCCCCCTCCCCTCTCTAAACCACCTGCGGGGGGTCTTGCTTGTCAGTGTGGCGTTGCTGACTGCCGGGTGTGTGCTCTCTGATTGCAGTCACGGTCCTCTTCCTGATCTTCTTCATCCTGCCGACGATCGTCTTCTCGCTCTCGACCACGTACGTTCCCAACACGCACGCACTGCACGAGAGCGAGCGAGCGAGAGAGAGGGGCGACTCACAAAGCACGTTGTTTGTGCTCGCTGGGCTCGCAGCTTCGTCGGCAGCACGCTGCACGCGCTCTTCCGCAACAACCGCCTGAAGGACGACTCGTACACGCCGCTCGCGCACAAGGTCGCAGCGGTCGACGCCGCGCGGGACGACATGGTGTGAGCAGGGGCACGCAGCCGCTCCAGTCACGCCCACCAGCCAGCACTTAAGCAGCCTCTAGGTATACTATGTAGAAACACACACACAGACACACAGACACACACACGATCGACTCCAGTCCCACGATTGGATCCGCTCACCCCCCCACAACATTATTCGCTCACTCGCTCGCTCGCTCAGCCACGACGACCGCCCGCACGGTCTCGCCGCGCTCGTTGTAGCCCATGCGACGCGTGTGCAGGAGCACGTTCGCGAGCAGCGGGATCTTGAACGCGACGAAGGGCAGCGAGAAGAGGCCGTAGGCCGTGCGCACCCAGTAGAACAGCGCCTTGCGCTGCCACGGCGCGAACGGCAGCCAGAGCACCACGCCGACGAGCGCCACGATGACCGTGAACGACGCGGTCTCGTAGCCGCAGAACTTCATGAGGTACCCGCCGCGGTCCAGGTGCAGCACATGCCCGAACGCGTCGCGGTACACGCGGCGGGCCTTGCCGCTGTCGGCCGACGACGACGCTGACGACGCTGTCGCTACGGACGACGCCGACGCGAGGCGGTACGTGAGCGGGTGCCGCGGCTCTGTGGGGCGGTCCGTGTATGGGAGCCGGAAGAATGCCGCCCACACGAGCGCGATCTGCAAGAGGAAGAAGCAGGCGTTCCACAACTCGAGCGCGGGGCCGCCACCCTCCTGGCAGAGCGCGAGCGAGCCCTGCGCGATGCAGTGCACATAGGCCGCGACGCCGAGCAGCGAGTGAAGCACCCCGAGCGTGATGAACTGCGCGACCTTGAAGCCGACAATGAACTGGCACAGCTGGTGCTCGTTCGTCTTGTCCTTGAGCACGAAGAGCAGGAGCCACCAGAGCTGCCCGACGACCGGGAAGACGCCGACGCACGAGTACGCGAGCCACCACGGGTCCCGGAGCGACTGCCAGATCGATTTGTTGTGCGGGAAGAGGTGGTACAGGATGTGGCCGCGCACGCGCCGCAGAACCGGGAGCTATGTGCATCACACAAGGGTGTGTGTATGTGTCAGCGTGGGTGTATACAACGATAGCGACTATACACCATGCCACGTATACACACAAGCGGATACGTATAGTACGGTACCTGTTGCGGCGCGAGCCTCGGCGAGCCGCCCATGGGCCCGTTCGTGAGCACCGCGGCCGACGAGGACTTGCGGAAGAGTGCGCGCGTCTTGCGAAAGATCTCGACCTTGACGTCCGGCATGAACTGCTCGATCGCGAGGTCGATGTTGCTCTTGAGGTACGCGGGCATGTGCGGGTCCTTGAGCGCCGTCTTGAGCCGCTCGGCGACAATGTCGAGCGCCTTCTCGAGGTACTTGCGCACCGTGCGGTGCATCGCGAGCTCCACGCCGCCCTTCGTGTCCTTCGCAATGTCGTTCAGCCGCTTGCCCGTCGACAGGAGCATCGTGCTCGTGGACTCGACGAGGCCGTTCCAGGCCGTGAGCTCCGTCGCGCGCTCGGCCGCTTCGAGTGCCTGCTGCGCCGGGAAGAGCTCCGGGAACACCTTCTGGTACTCCTGCGCGAACTTTTGCACGTCGCCGACCGTGACTTTCGCTGGCGCTGGCGCTGCCGCGCGGTCGGCGCTGCTGCTGCTGCTCGCTGCTTGCTGCAGCTGCCGCTTGCAGAGATTGCGCCAGAAGCGGCGCAGCTCGAGGCGCTGCTGCGACGAGAGCGCGAGCTGCTCCATGGCGCGGAAGAAAGGCTCCTCGCGCACCTCGCGCTCGGCCGCGCGCTGCTCCTGGTCCTCGCGCTCCTCGCGCTCCTGCAAATAGGAGAAGATCAGCACGCTCGCAGACATGGCGGCGGCGCCGTAGAGAAGGCGCATGCGCACGAAGAGCACCATCTCGGGGTCTCTTTCGCGCTCTCGCTCTCGGCGGCACCCAGCAGAGCACAGTGGGAATGATGGAATATGGTGGCAAAGTGCGTAGTGCTGTCCTTCCTCCGCACTTTGTGCCGCGCCTCGGTTTGAAGAAGCCATACAAACATCAGCAAAGTTCGCTTGCACGCTGAAACTGCTGGCAGAATCGCACTTTATCTTCCTTTTTCTCACTCACACCCAAAATTGGCTCGGAAAGACACACTCGCGAGCCATGGCGCAGAGCATCGCGCAGGCGGAGCAGCTCGTGGAGCAGGCGACGGCCTCGAGCCTCAGCGGCCCCGAATGGGCGCTCAACATGGCGGTCTGCGACCTGTCGAACGCAGACCCGGCGATGTAAGTACGCGCGTGCGGCTTTTATGGGCACCGCCACCCACTGAGCACCGCGTGTTGAGTTTGGCGCGTGACGCTCGTTTGTATGGATCTTCTTCAGTGGCGAAATGGTGGTGCGCGCGCTGCAGCGCAAGCTGCAGGACGAGTCGCCTCGCGTCGTGCTGCACGCGCTGATCCTCGTCGAGGCGCTCGTGAAGAACGGCTCGCCGGCGCTGCACGCGCACGTCGGCGCGCGCAGCTTCCTGAACGCGGTGGCGGCGCTCACGGACGGCTCGCTGGGCTTTGACGTGCAGAAGCAGTCGCTGCTGCTCATCAAGCAGTGGGCGGATGCGTTCGCGGGCGCGGGCGCGCTCTCGGCGTTCCAGGACGTGTACCGGCAGCTGAAGCTGCAGGGCGCCGACTTCCCCGAGCTCGAGAACGACGCGCCAGTGTTCACGCCGCCGCCGTCGTCGCTGCCGGCGGTGGCAACCGCTGCGAGCGGCTTTGACAGCGTGGCGGCGGGGAAGCGCACGCGCGCGCAGCAGCTTGAGAAGCTGCACGCGGACCTGGCGGTCGTGATGGACAAGGCGGCGCAGCTGCGCGACATCTGGACAGGCGGCGCGCAGGGCGAGGCGCTGGAGGACGCGCTGGATTTTCTGCGCCAGTGCCAGCCGCGCATGAACACGCTCATTGAGGGCGGCATCATGGGCAAGATCGACGAGAAGACGCTCGAGAAGTGCCTCACGGTGCGCCGGAAGTGGTCGTGCGAGGTCACAGGGTTGCTGTGTGAGCCCTTTCCTCTCTCTCACACACACGCTTGGCCGTCGTTCTCTTGTTGTAGGCGAACGACCACTTGCTCAAGGTGCTGGAGGAGTGCCGTTCAGGGGGCTCCGGCAGCCGGCACTCGGAGGACCTCATGTCGTTCGACTCGCCACCGCGGGCGGGTCGCAAGTCGGACGTCAGCTCCGGGATGAGCCACTTGAGTCTGCGGGAAGCGGAGGCTGGCGGCGCACGCCCGAGCTCTCCGACGCGCGCCTCCACGCTCGCGTCAATGGACGACGGTGCGTGCGTCAGTGAGTGGGGTGGGGGAGGGGTCTTGCGGCCAGTACTAGGAATATGCAGCAGCTAACAGCGTCGCCTGAGGACCTCCACACAGACTTTGACGCGTTCCTGACCAG
>SMMQ01002902.1:319-11473 GCA_008271595.1 [Pythium] brassicae (nom. inval.) | reverse complement strand
ACAAACACTCTTGTGCAGAATGTTGTCATGAATACGCTAGTGAGCACGGGTGAGTGTTGGTTGGTTATCGTGAGTGATGGTGAGTCCTCACACGATCGGGTTCACCGATAGTAAAAAAAGAACTTAGGGCACGGCGATCGGTGTGGGCTTGTGAGAGGAGGAGTGAGGAGGTGTGAACTCATGAGTGTTCGCTGTGTATTCAGGTTCAACAGCCTTCTAACCATGACCTACAGAACGCCATGTACAACGGATGGCTACATTCCGTTCTGGTCACGGGCACGCTGTGCTTCGCAGTCGACGGCACCATCATTTGGTGCCGTCATAACTGCCCAGAATCCTGGAACGACGCGGACATCTCTGCCGAATTCCGCGCCAAGCTTCTCGATGAGAAGCTTTGCCCGGGCCAGCGCGTCGGCGTGGTGGCATATTCGGCCTTCCCATGCTCGAGTGACATGGTGGGCGGGATCCTCACGCCGCTCAAGGACGGGGACCTCGACTGACTACTCCCGTCTCGCCGCACTAAAGTTGAAGAGCGTCACAACGCAATCACGTCCGTACGGCAGGCGGCGGAGTGGGGCATGGGGTCGGGAGAAAAAGTCTACTACCGGCTCCGCCTGCCACTGCTGTACGACCCAGCCGTCCGCCGCATACCGATTAACAACATGTTTAGGCTAGCCAACTATCGCGTTCGCACGACCAAGATATCGCAGATACGTAGAGTGTTCGCTCAGGAGATGGATGCAAGCGAGGCGCACACGTGCGAATAGAACTTGAAGCTCTTTGCATCTCGTCAGGTGTCCCCTGGTCTGTATGACGTCTAGCATACTCCAAAGGCCTGTTCTACTTCTTCGTGATAGCGGCGATGAGAAGCATCAGCTCCTGGGCACGCGCGTGCGCCTCCTCTTTATCTTGGCGCCGGCGCTCCTCAGCTTCCTCTCGATCTTGCCGGCGCTGCCGATCGCGCTCTTCGCGCTCTTGAACGCGCCGCTCTTCTTTCTCGAGTTGCTCGGCACGGCGCCGCTGCTCGGACTCTTCGCGTCTGAGGTCGGCCTTTCGGTCTGACTACTCCCGCATAAATACCAGCACCTGGGTAAGGTCTGTCGAGCCTCGCTTCGAGGCAGACTCAATCGACAGCAGCTCCTTCTTCATAGTCGCTGCAGCAGACTCGGCGCGGAGCCGCTTCGCTTTTGTGAAGCTTGTTGCCGTATCGCCTGTCGCCTCTGCCCCCATGTTCATGCCATCGAGTCGATCGGAGGCCGCACGCAGCCTTGGATACTGGGCCCTCTCCGCGTCGTACACAGTGTCGGCTGCGGTCGGCTGGCTCTGCGAGATGGTGTAGCGGGCAGCAATGGGCGACGCGAACGCTTCAGCCCAGTGACTATATATGCGGGGACAGAGTCCTCGTCAAGCTCTCTCTCGTGATCTGCGAGTTCGTCAGCCACCAACACCGACTGAGAGCCATGCACAGTGCTCTCGTCGCCGTACGCGTAGTCGTCCTCGTCGGCGTCGTCTTCCAGCTCCAACACACCGACCTTGAGATCAATGGACGCCTTCACGTCCTTCGCGGTCAGTATGTGTGGTGGAATGTACGGGTCTCCGGTTGGTGTCTTGGCTGCGTAGAGCTGCTTAAACTTGCGTCGGAGGCTGTCGTAGTCGCGCTCCGCCCACCCGTCCGACCTGCACGCGTTGTACTTACTGGCGACGCCCTCCCACTCATCCTTTCCGAGCGGGAGGTCGTCTCGCAGTATTTCTAGCATGCGCTGAACCTCTGTGAGTTTGTACGTCGCAGACTCAGAGCTGCGTACCATGGCAAGCAAGGCCACGGCACCGCAGAGCGCACAACAACCGAGAGTGCAGAGTGGCAGGAGATTGGATGAGCCAGTGAAGTAGTGAATCGATTGGTGTGTGGAGCAGCTCAGACAACCGGAAGTGGTTGGCCGAGGCAGCTCCGGTTGCGTTCGGTAATGGCAAGCCCTAGACCTACTCCGTACCCGCCTCACAGGTCTGCTTCTTCTTCTTGGATGTGCTTGTGCACGCATACGTCGCTGCCGCAACCGCATACAAACCACAGATCGTCCCCGTATGAGAAGGTCGATTCCTCGCCTGGTTGTACAGCCTGGCAGGCCACGACGATGACCGCATGCCAGTTCCCGTTCGCGAGCTCTTGGAAGTGGGCTGGCAGCTCACAGGCGTGGTTCACAAAGCGCATCGCGCTCCCAAACCGCTCTGCGTCGACACAGACGCGCAGCTTTCCACTTGACAGCGGCGCCGTTCTCATGACGGAGGCGTAGCCGCTGTTACGTTCTCTCTTGAGCCTTGACACGTCCGCGAGCCGGAGCTCGCCTGGGTACTCCCCAACAACCACGCCTTTCCCAATCGCATCGACAGCGACGATGCTGCGCGCCTCGGTGATCTCACACTGCTGGATAGCGACTGCTCTGCTGTCCTCGAGCCCGTTGCCGCAACAGCCGCCGAACGGGCAGCAGGCTGGGGTGCAGATCATGCGGAGAAGCGCGTTCTTGCAGGAGTAGAATCGACAGGGCAAAGAGCAGCCGCACAACCCGAAGTGCAGGATGCTCAGCATGCGGATGACTTGCGGGTTGTAGTTCGTTCCCAAGTGGGCGATTTGCGGTGGCCACGGATCGCTGACGAGGCTGCGCTTTCCCGACTCGAGCGGTGTCAGCATGAAGTGTTGTCGGCGGGTGCGGCGATCGACGTTCTCTCTCGAGCTCCTGCACTGCCGAGCTTCGATCTCGTCACGTCCGTCGCCTGGCTGTCACTGTCTCCACTCGGTCCGCCCGTCACTCGTGCCGGCCTTCATCTTATCTTGCCGGAAGAGCGCGCGCAGGCAAGCGTCGTGACGGTGACGTGGCGATAGCTCGCTGCGAGCCGCTCCTGAATGGCAATACAATGCGAGTGAGTTCAGGCGTAGGCGAAAATGAACAGGTGTATTCTCGTGTTCGTACCGGCCGTGGGACCCTCCGTCTTCTTGTCGACGCTCGTCCGATGGGCTTTACGGCCGCTGTGATTTGTGAGAGAGGCATGGTTGTGAGAGGATTGGTTGTGAGATGCGTGGGTGCGAGAGCCGTGCATGTGAGAGACGCGCATGTTATTGTACTGCCATCGTTTCACGCTGTTTCGCCATGCTTGCTCCTCTTGGTATCCTTATCATCGTCCGATTCATCGATGATGAACCACACACGCTTCCGCATCATGCAGGCGATCAGCAAAGCGGGGTTGGGGCCCGCTTGCGCGCTACAAGCAGGAAACGCGACTGATGAGCCTTGGACAGGAGGCGGGTTTGCCGCGGGTTTCACCTTGGCGGATATGTTCGGTGACATATCGGATATGTCACCTCCAGAATGTTTGTAAGCTCGGTATACGAATTTTAAGCTAAAGTTTATGCCGCACACACTCTGGAGTCCGACGGGTTTATGGAGACGATATTTGGGTCTCACGCGGATATGTCGGCATTTGCCTGTGGGCCTATCGCCCGCCGTCACAGTGAAGCGATCTGCAGCATTGTCGCGGACCTCGAGCCTCCAGACCTGCACCGCGTACTTACGAAATGACAGCCAGATACCGCCTGCAAGACACCGCGGTGATGGCGGCGACAACTTCGAACTGGATCGCCTGCGCAACGTGGATCTTTGGTCTTGCCAACCCCGACGGAGATTCAGTACTGAAGGTACTCGAAAAAATTGATCAAATCGTTCACGTTGATCGCTATCGCCTTGTCGTCGTCTGTCTCACGCTACGCCTGTCAGGCGCTGACAGGCGTCTTGCAAGGTGACAGTCACCGTCGACAACCTCAACTTGACCACTACCTCGAGGCGTGAGTTGCGTCCCATCTTCCCGGCGGTTCGCGTGCATTGCAAATGCATCGCTCACTCGCAAACCTGCGCTCTGCTGTACACGACCGACTTGCTCGAGCACCCATGAAGCCCTTCTCGTCCGTGCGCGTGACGCTGCTCGCGATTGCCGCGGCGCTCCTGCAGCACTCAGAGGCGGCGCGGCAGCTCACGGCCACTGTCGACGTGCTTGCCTACAACGACGTGTACGAGGTCCAGCCGGTGACAGTGAATGGTGTGCTGGTGGGCGGGCCATCCCGCGTGGCGCCGCTTGTGCGCGACATGCGCGCGAAGAACCCAAACAGCCTCGTGCTTTTCGCGGGCGACACGATGTCGCCATCGCTCTGGTCCTCGCAGTTCCTCGGGCTCCAGATGGTCGACGTGCACAACGCGCTCGGCGCAGACTTTGCGAGTCTCGGCAACCACGAGTTCGACTTCGGCGTCGACGCGTTCCTCAACGTCTCCGCGGCGTCCAACTTCCCGTGGCTCAACGCCAACTGCTTCGAGATCGCGTCTGGGTCGCTGCTGCGCGGCACTGTGCCGCGCGCGGTCAAGACGTTCAAGGACCCGACGTTCGGCACGATCAAGATCGGCTTCTTCGGCGTCATGTACGACATGAAGGACGCGAGCAAGGGGCTGTACTGGAGCGACCCGATCGAGGCCGGGAAGCAGCAGGTGGCCGCGCTCAAGGCGCTGAACGTCGACTTCATCATCGCGCTTACGCACCAGGACCTCGTGGACGACAACCGCTTCTCGAAGGAGGTCGCGGGCGTCAACATCATCTACGCCGGCCACGACCACAGCTCGATGCTGCAGACCAACTTTGGCGCGCCGTACCTCAAGGCGGACTTTGACTTCCGCTCGATCTGGACCTCGCGCCTCGAGTACTTTGCGCCGTCGGGCTCGCTCACAGCGTACACGCGCATGACGCACCGCGCGGTGCCGATCGTCGAGGAGATGCCCACGGACCCGAAGGTCGAGGCGATCATCGCCGACTACGCCGCCAAGATTGGGCCTCTCTACGCGCGCGTGGTGGGCACGCTCTGCGCGCCGCTCGACCTCTCGAACAGGCTCGTGCGCGGCGGGGACGCACCGGTCGGCTACGTGTTCACGGAGGCGGCGCTGAACTTCTACGGCGTCGGCAGCGCCGACCTCGCGGTCATGAACGGCGGCGGCATCCGCACGGACAAGGTCTACCCAACCGGACCCATCTCGGTCGGCGAGCTGATCGGCTGGTCGCCGTTCGGCAACATGTTTGTGCTCTTCGAGACGGACGGCGCGTCGCTCAAGTCGTTCATCCGGCGCGAGATGGTCACGAGCTGCGGCGACAACCTGCAGCAGCCGCTCAACGGGCTGTACGTGCACCCGGGCGGCTTCAAGTACACGTTCAAGTGCACTGGCGCGGGCGCGGGCAACGTCTCGAGCATCGAGTGGTTCAAGCACCCGACGCGCTCGGGTCCGCTGCTCGACACGGACGTGTTCAAGCTCGCGATGAACAACTTCGTGTACAGGACCGAGTTCCTCGTGTCGCCTGGCGCCGTCACGCGCCGCATGATCGTGAACGAAGCGGAGGCTGCGCGCATCGACCGTGCGCTCGAGGTGTACATCAAGTCTCTACCGGACACGAGCGTGTGCGTCGCGGCCGAGGGCCGCTCGTCGGTCTCGTTCTAGAGGTCCATTCCACCCACCGTGAAGGTAGAACCAACCTTGACTTCTACGAAGTACCGGTATAAATACAACAACCAACGCCCACAATAGCCTTTCAGGAGTACAGGAGTGGTCGTGAACTCCCAGGCGCTCTCCTTGCTGGAGTGAGGCGGTAACCTCGCCTCTCGTCGCCAGAGACACAGACAACCTGTCAAGCGGATCTTATACAGCTGCGATGGACAAGCCCTCGCGCGATGGCGGCTTCAGCGACCCGTCGTTTGTGAGCGTCGGCGACCCGTACGCGCCGAAGAAGCCGCAGGAGCGCGGGCTCGGCGGCGACCTCAAGCCCTTCTTGACGTGTCCGCCGAAGAAGGGCCAGATCGCAGCCACGCTCGGTCCCGGCTTCCGCAAGTTCGAGGGGCTCACGGGCGAGTACGCCGAGCCGTACAAGCTCGAAGCCAAGCGCCGGCTTGAGAACACCAAGGGGTTCATCAAACCGAGCGGCTTTACGTTCTCGTCGCCCACGAAGGATCAGTGCGTCCTGCGTCTCGAGCAGCGCTGCGTTCAGCTGTTGCTGACGCGCCGACACCCTGACTATGTGCATGTGTGGACGTGTGTGTGTCGCTACGCTGCCCGCTCCGCCGTCTGCAGCACCGGCGCCGGCGACTACTTTGGCGCGTTCGACAAGTACGAGCGCGACGAAGAGGACATCAAGAAAGCGCAGGAGGAGAACGCGAAGGCACGGCCGAACCCAAAGGAGAAGGTGTTCGAGGTTCGTCTTGCTCGGCCTCTCAGCGTTGCTGCGTGCACACTCCGTGCGAGAGATCGAAGAGACTGACGCTGTGGTCACGGCGCGTCCGCTGACTCGACGATCGCGCGTCCAACAACAGAAGAAGAACGTGCTGACGAACCCGGTGAAGCGCGGCACGTTCGGCTACACGGGCACCCTCATCGGCGGGAGCACCCCGGCGGTGCCCGCCGAGTTCGACTCGGAGCGCCAGGACGCGCGCCAGGACCTGGCCAAGCACCGGCAGCTCATGGGCGACAAGAAGGCGTTCAAGTCGACCGCCACGGGCGTCGCCTTCTTCGACGAGCACGAGCACGTCGCGGCGTCGAAAGTGCTCGGGTGGGACGAGACGTGCATCGCCAAGCCCCCCGGCGCGCTCGAGCTGCTCAACCCGAAAGAGCGCGCGGTCGCCAAGGCGGCGACGTACAAGCCCTGGAAGCCGAACAACCCGATCAAGGACGGCGAGGAAGGGTACGCGTGCAACTGCGGGTGACAGACTCACACGCGCGTGCGCGAGTGCTGACCACTGGGAGCCTCTCGCGCGTCGTTATTCGTTGACTGACGGGGAGTGCAGCACGTTCGAGAAGTTCCCAGAGCGGCAGCCGGACCCGTACGACGAGAGCGCGATCAACCGCGCGATGCTGCCGAACCGCCGGCACCCGGTCAAGACCGCGACAAAGGACCTGCCGGAGGCGCTGCGCGAGCGCAAGGCGTTCCGCCCGACGAGCTTCCCCAAGTCCAAGCTCACCAAGAGCACGTGTCTCGTCGGGATCTCGAAGCACCACCTGTAGCCCCCCCACCGATCACCCCACCGATCACCATAAACAAGCGCCTGAATAACGCGTGTCCCCCCCCCCTCGTGTTTGCGCGGGTGGCGGTCGGTCCCCCCTTGTCGCTCTCGTGTGTCCTCCGCCCTACGCCGTTACGCCGCCCGTGTTGCGGTCGCGCACAGCCGCGCGACGAGCCCGTGGATCTGCAGCAGCGACGTGACGCCGTCCGCGATGCACATGTGCGTCGCGCCGATCTCCTTGACGAACTCGAGCTTGACGCGCTCGTCCATCTCGAACGCCTTGGCGACGCGGAAGACTGTGCCGATGATGTCGAGCGCCGAGTAGCCGGTCCGCCAGAGCGCCGCGACCTCCTTCTCCGCGGCGTCGATGTTCCCGGCCACGCAATGGCCCACGATCGAGCGCACGACCGTCGGGTGCGGCTGGTCGCAGACCCGGAACACGTTCGTGTCGCTGATAAAGCCAAAGCCGCTGTGCGTGGCCTGCAGGTTGTTGAGCGCGTTGCGCATGTCGCCCTCGGCCGTGAAGATGAGCGCCGCGAGCCCGTCGTCGTGATAGCCCACGCGCTCGGCCGCGCACACCTGCAGCAGGCGCTCGAGCACCATCTCGTCCTTGAGGCGCGTGAAGCGCAGGATCGCGCAGCGGCTCTGGATCGGCTCGATGATCTTCGTCGAGTTGTTGCACGCGAGCGCGAAGCGCGTGGTGCTCGAGAAGATCTCCATTGTGCGCCGCAGCGCCTGCTGCGCGGCGGTCGTCATCGAGTCGGCCTCGTCGAGGATCACGATCTTGTGGCGCCCCGGCGGGAGCGTCACCTTCTGCTGCGCAAACATCTTGATCTTGTTGCGCACCGTGTCGATGCCGCGGTCGTCCGACGCGTTCAGCTCGAGCACGGCCTGCTTCACGGCGGGCCCGAGCAGCTCGCGCGCGAGGCAGAGGATGCTCGTGGTCTTGCCCGTGCCCGGCGGCCCCGAGATGATGAGGTTCGTCATGTTGCCGTCCTTGGCCATCGCGCGCAGGCACTCGATGGTGTCGGCGTTGCCCACGACGTCCGAGAGCGTGTGCGGGCGGAACTTCTCCACCCACGGGGCCTCAAAGTCCTCGGCCATGGCAGCAGTGGCGGGTTCCTTGCTTCCCAGGTGGTGGCGGTGGCGCTTGGCACCTCGCGCTGGGTATGCAATTTCAGAAATAGATAGTGAGTAAACCGAGGTAGGCGTACATCATTATTTGCAGGGAGCATTTTACTGAGCTGTCCTTAACATGCACTAGAATCTATTTTTACCTCGATTTAGGACAACTTGAAACCCCAGATGTATACCGTTGTCGGATGCCTGGATACGAGTCCAAGTCATCATCGAAATCAAGCGTCATACCGAATACTGAAGTGTATACTGATAAGCATAGTGCAACTTCGAAGCTGAAGCTTCAATAGTCCTGCTTCGGATACCTCGAGATGCCGCCTCCACACTCCTCAACTCGCCTCGCAGCGCACACTCCACCCGCCCGACCACGCAGACCCCTCTGCATGGGCTCGCTCCTCTCGTACCGCACGCCGATCCACCGCGCGTGCATGAAGGGCGACGTCGCCGCAGTGCAACAGCTGCTCGAGAACACGACCGCCGAGGGCGGACGCGTGTCGGAACTGTTGGAGAGCACGAACGTACCTGGCGACACGCCGCTCGGGCTCGCTTCGCGTTATGGGAGAGCCGACCCCGTGAGGCTGTTGCTCAAAGCCGGCGCGCGAGTCGACGCCGTCGACAAGATCGGCGCCTCGCCGCTCAAACTCGCATGCGCGAACGGCCGCGCGCGCGTTGTACGCCTGCTGCTCGACGCCGGCGCAGACTGGAAGATGTCGGCAACCACCGCACTACCGCCGTTCTAGATTGCGTGCTTGGCGGGTCATGTGGACATCGTCGAGATGCTGCTCGCCGAAGGCGCCGATCCAAGCGGCGTTGCCACCCTCGATCAGAATGGGATGACAACGACCCCGCTCATGGCCGCGACCACTTCACGGCAGCTGCAGGTGATGAAGCTGCTGCTGTCGAAAGGAGCGGACCCGAACGGCGTGAGTCGTCGTGGAGAGGAAGCTGTTGCGCCGCTCATGTGGGCGGTCTTGAACTCAGATGCGGAGGCGACGAAGCTGCTGCTCGCCGAGGATGCAAACCCAAACCAGCAGGACCCCAAGCAAGGTCCGACAGAGCTCGCGACCGCGGTTGTCCGGAGCAATAAGGAGATCATTCAGGCCCTGATTCGCGCCGGCGCTGATGTCAACGCGGCGATGACCGACGTAATCACGCCACTGCACATCGCGTGCAAAATTGGCGACGCGGACGTGGTCTGGGCGATGCTCCACGCTGGAGACGACGTGGACTCGCGGAACAAACTCGGCATCTCCCCGCTGCTCACTTCACTCCTGTGTATTAACTACGCTGTCGCACAGCTTCTCGCTGAAGCTGGCGCTGACGTGACCACCCCGCGCAGTGACGGCACGACCCCGCTCCACGTTGTCGCATTCAAGGGAACCGCCGACTTGCTGAAGCTCTTGCTCGCCGGCGGCAAGGTGGACGCGAGCATCCCGACCGCTTTCAAGGTCACCCCGCTGCACCTCGCAAGCATCGCCGGGAATACCGACAACATGGAGGTCCTGCTCGAGAGCGGCGCGGATGTGAACGCGGCGGACACGAACGGCTTCACCGCGCTCGATTACGCGCAGTATGTTGGTTGCTCGACGGCAGTTCGGGTCCTAATTGTCGCTGGCGCGACGGCGAGCAGCCCGTCGGCGGCAAACCTGCTGTATGCGGCCCCCCTGGCCTCAAAGAGCGGCAACGTACTGGCCGTCAATACCCTCTTGACCGTTGGCGCCGACGCGAATGCCACCACAGCGAGTGGGCTGACTCCGCTCCACGCCGCGTCACTGAAGAGCAATGAGGTGGCGGTGCAAATGCTGCTGGGTGCTGGCGCGAAACCGCGCGTGCAGACGCCAGCAGGGCGAACTCTGCTGCAGATCGCGACGAAGATGGGGCACGAGACGGTCGCGCAGCGACTCAGAGAGGCGGAAGCGAAAGAGCAGAGGCAGGTCGTGACCACTGTGGTGGCGTCAGCGAGCGTTGTCGCCGTCGCGGTGCTCTTGCGCCGTCGCTATCGGCGTCGAACGACACCCAATTTGTAAAGCGACTGACTGACCAGTCATGGGGACGGAAGCGTACGCTACTCGTACCAGTGAAGCGCGCCGACAAGTTGTGAAGGTATTCGTAGGCATGGCAAACGTGTTCATCATCGTATCACGCGGCTTGCATACGTCGTTTCGACTCGATCCCTTCATCGCCTCGATCAAGACGACGGAGATCAGCATCACGAGCGCTGCGTCCAGGTTCGGCGCGACCTCGACATTGTTGTCGATGTTCGGCCCGCGCGTCGGCGCAAAGATCCTGGCCACTGGAGACCGCCGACTGTTCGAGTCGTGTCGCACGAGCCAGAGGATCACGCTGTGCGAGTGCCAGTCGCCCTCAGAGGTGATTCGACACCGCTCACCCGGTCGTGCGACCGTGAAGTCCACGCGCAAACTCGTGTTCCAGGATTCTGTCAGCGAGTCCCGTTCGAGTCTGATGAAGAGGTGCATCAACTCAGCCTCGTCCGTCGTCAGATTGATCATGTCGGCGATGTGCGACTCGGTCTCGGACGCAGTCTCGAGAGTCGCCGCAGGCCAACACGCGACGTTGATGTGCTCGATGGTCTGCTTCTTGGGCACCTTTGCGTTTGGATGGTTGTCTGCGTCCAGGAGCGTGAGAAGCTTGGCATCGGCATCGACGCGGAACGTCACCTCGCGGGTTGTCGGGTCCGTGAACACGAAGTGGGCGTCCAAGGGCGGCGATGAATCGCTGTCCAAGAGCATCCGCGTGATGTTCGCGGTCCGTAAGCTTCGCTTGTCGATGACAACAAGAGACTGGGCCAGCGCTCAGAGTTCGACGGTGGCGAACGAACCTTGGGATCCGGTGCTGCCCATGCTGCTGTGATGTATGGGGAGCGAGCGGCTTGCTGGATATGCGTACTGTAGTGTGCACTGGACAGGATGGTGGAGAATGAG
>SMMQ01002898.1:38279-50696 GCA_008271595.1 [Pythium] brassicae (nom. inval.) | reverse complement strand
GCCCCGTCAGCCTCTCCCCCCCCCCCTCCCCCCTCTCTCTCTCCTGAAACCACGCACAACCCCACGCACTCGCGCATCCGACGCACCGCGGTTCACGCTCAAGCGGCCCGAGATGCTCGACGACCGCGACGAAAAGTGCGGACTCGGACACGACTGGTGACCTCCATGGGCCACGTTCTGATTCTGATTCTGATTCTGCTGCGCGAGCGTCTGCACGGCCTCGTCGCTCGGCCGCCGAGGGCTCGAGCTCTGGGAGCTCAGCGAGCTCGCACACGAGCTCAGGTGGCCCCCAAAGCCCGCGTACTGGCAGTCGTGCGGGTGCGGGCGGTGGGAGCAACAACCCGGGGCCACCTGGAGGTCGTCGCGGGGGCTCGAGCACGCGCTCGCGGCCGCAGCCCCGCGGTCCCCCCCTCGCCGGGCCCCGCGCCGCGTGCGCTTGGCGCAGTCCGGGCGCAGGTACCGCGTGCGCTCCTTGAGCAGGTGCATCTCCTTGAGCACATCGCAGAGCTCGGAGCGCAGCTCGTCCATCTCGCCCTCCAGGCGCTTGGCCTCGTCGTCCTGCGCGGCCTGGAAGCTGCTGAGCTCCCGCGCGAGCAGCTTCTCGATGCCGCTGCGGCTCGTGCCGCTCTCCTGCAACAGGAACTGCCTGAGCATCGCCATCTCGTCGCGCAGGTCGTCCATGCGCCGCGCCAGCTCGGTCTCAGTCTCAGTCTCCGTCTCCGTCTCAGTCTCCGTCTCAGTCTCAGCTCTGACAGGCGAGCGGAAGCACTGGCGGCAGTAGCCGATCTCCGCCTTGAGCTGCTCGATCTCCCGCCGGTTGCGCTGGATCGCGTCGCGCGCGGCCACGCTGCTCCAATCCACTTGCTCCTGCTGCTCCTGCTGCTCGCTCTCGAGCTTACACACGAGCTTGTTCATCTCGTCCCAGAAGCTCTGCAGCTGCGCTGCGGTTGCGCTGCTCGCACTGACGGCTGCGGCGGCGTGCGGGGCGGCCGGCGGCGACGCCGTCACGCAGCTCGCGGAGCGCTGCAGCGCGTCCTGCACGAGCGCCGCGTTGCTGCGCGCGACGTCGCGGAACTCGCGCTGCAGCGTGCGCAGGTCGCGCTCGATCCGCTGCAGCGCGTCGAGGCCGACGAGCAGGCGGCCCGTCTCCACCTGGTGCTGCGCCATGTCGCGCTCTAGCCGCTCGACGTCGGCGCTCAGCTGCAGGTTCTTGGCGGTCAGGTCCGCGACGCGCTCGAGGAGCTCGCTCTGGGTAACAACCCACGCTTCGGGGGGCGGCGCTGCTGCGTGCACGCGACGCGTGTCAGTGCACACGTAACGCGCCGACTGGAAGGCGGCGGTCTCTCCCGCACGCACGCACGCACCTTGCGCCTCTGCGCTCTCACTGCGCGCGCGCTTGTTGGCGGCGCTGCTGCGGGCGGCGGCAGTGCCGCTCGCCATTTGGCTCTTCCTGGCACTTGGTGCGCTTCTTTATCCTGACGGAGAGTGGGACGACAGGTTGTGACTTGGAGTTTGTATGGGGCTTCTGAGCCAAATGGCTGAGCCCGCCACCACCAGCCAGTGACTGTCGAATTGACTCACAACATCATCATCGGCATCCGGACCACCACCAGCCAGTGGCGGCGATGGTCCGCAAGAAGCGCCGCGCGCTGCTGAAGGAGGCCGCCGCAGGCGATGCCCCCGCCTCCGCCGCCAGCAGCACGCAGCCGCCGCGCGTGCCGCTGGAGCGCGTGGTGGCGCAAGCGCCGGAGGACGCGCCGCTGCCCTTCGCGCTGGCCACGGGCGACGCCGCCGACGCGCCGTCGCTGGGCTCGCTGGGCGCGTGGCTGGCGCATCTGAGCGCCGCCCCGACGCTCTTCGAACAGCTGCGCGTACTGCAGCTCTTCCGCTCGAAGATCAGCAAAGCGCCGGCGCTGCCCGCGGCGTTCGCGGCCGCCGCCTGGCGCCTGCTCTTCCGCGTGTACGCGGCGCCGCACGCCGACGCACTGCGCAAGAACGTCTTCCTGGTGCTGGACGCGCTGGCGCGCAGCGACGCGGCCGCAGCAGCAGTAGCGCCGGTCGCCGCCGACGCCGACGCGCCGCTCACGAGCGCGCTGCAGCGCGCGGCGGCGGCCGAGCTGCGCACGTTCCTCGACCGCCTCTGCCGCGCGACCGCGCCGCCCGCGGCGGCCGAGCAGCGTGTGGCCGCGCTCGACCGGCTGCTGCTCGTTGTCGAGTTCCCGTTCCTCGCGCGCGTGCTCGTGAGCGACGGCGCGGACAGCGCGGCGCTCGCGGACGCGTCCGTGCTGCGCGTCGTGCAGTTCTGCGCCGACCAGCTCGCGTTCCTCGCCGAGCCGATCGTGGACTACAGCATCGCCGGGGGCAGCAGCGCGGCGGCGCCTACAAACGTCGTGCTGCTGGCGTCCGAGCGCTGCGGCCACGCGCTCAAGAACGGCATCGCGCTGTGCACGATGAAGGACGTTGTGTACGCGTGCGTGGCGCGGCTCGCAGCGCGTCACGGCGCGGACGCTGCGACGCGCGACTTGCTGCGCATCCTCGGCCACTGCGTGGTCATCTTGCAGACGTCGGTCGCGCACAAGGACCTGCTCACGCAGGCCGGGCTCGCGTACTGCCTCGTGCTGCGCCTGCTGCTCCAGGCGCCGACCGCGGCGCCGGCCGCGCAGGCCGCGCGGCTGCTGCTGCAGGCAACGTACCCGGAGGCGACAGCGCTCGTCGGCGCGTCGGCCGCCGCCGCGAGCCCGCAGCTGCGCGTCCACGTCGCGTCGGACGTGGCGTCGTTCGGCGCGTTCTCGCGGCTCGCAGTCTACCGCGGGCTCCTCAGCGGCCTGTCGGACGACGAGCTCGTGGAGCCGTTTGCAGCCAGCGACGCCAGCGACGCCGGCGACCGCCGCAGCGTGCTGGAAGCCGTGTTCGCGAGCGTGCAGGTCTTCTGCGGCGAGGAGGCGCTCAACACGCGCTTGTACGCGTTCCAGGTGCTCGAGACGATCCTGCGGCGCGCGGTGACCATCACTCAACGGCAGCACCGGCGCCGGTCGCTCCAGCCAGCGGCTGCTACGGCGCTGGAAGCGCTCTCGTCGTCGACGCTCGTGGCGCTCACGGCGCAGGTGCTGCTCAACTGGGAGCACCCGTCGAAGCGCGTGAACCAGTTCATGGCGCAGATGTTCGCGCACGTCGTCGCGTACCTGGCGCTCTCGACGGACTTTGTCGGCTGGCAGGACGCCACGGTGCGCCGGCTCGTGGAGCTGCCGCCGCGCAGCCGCGCCAAGTACGGCGCGCTCGCCGTGCTGCTGCCGCAGTGCCGCGCGCGCGAGCTGCTGCGCGCGCACCCGCAGCTGCTCGAGTCCGTGCTGCGCGCTGTCGGCCACGCGGACGTGTCGGCGGCCGCTGCGGGCGTATTCGCGCAGCTTCTCGACGCGCTGCACGCCGACAGTGTTGCCGACAGCGACGCCGACGGTGACGCCGACGGTGACGCCGACGGTGACGCCGACGGTGCGACGGCGACACCCGAGTGGCGCATGCTCTGGCTCGACAGCGTCGTGGACGTGCTGCTGGCCGACGACGCGGGCGTGCGCGCGCAGGTCGCGATGCACGTGATCCCGCTGCTCGTCAAGAAGGACCCGGGCTGCGTGCTGCCGCTTGTCGACACGCTGCGCGGCTCGGCGTCCGCGGCCGCCGACACGCGCCTCTGGGCGGTCCTCGAGGTCCTCAAGCTTGCGCGCAAGCGGCTCGCGCCGGAGAAGCTGCTCGGGCTCGCGGTCCCGGAGATCGAGGACGGGCTCGCGCACGCCGCGGCCGAAACGCGCAGCGCGGCGTTCGACGCGCTCTGCGCCTCGCTCAAGTCTACGACGATGCCGCACGCCCGCGAGCTCCGGCTCGTCCAGACCTTCCTGGCGCTGCACGGCAAGGAGATCGCGTCGGCGTCGCGGCTGAACGCGCTCATCGGGCTCAAGAACGTCTTCCTGCGCGTCAAGCTGAGCGCGCGTGTCGGCGCCAAGGCAGCGACGGCGGCGGCCGAGGCGCACGCGCCGGCCGACGTGCTGGCGACGCAGCGCGAGGACGCCGAGCTGGCGCGCTCGTTCAAGCGCTGGCTCGAGCTCTTCGTGGTCACGACGGTCTACGCAGGCGCGATCCCGCAGCGCCAGATCCTTGGCTTGAGCGTGCTCCAGCTGTACGTGCAGGTGTTTGGGTTTGGCGACAACGACGGCGACAGCGACCCGACAGCGATGACGTCGCTGCTGCTGACGCCGCACATGGTCACGACGCTGCTCAACATGCTCACGAGTGCCTGGGACGTCATCCGCTCGCTCGCGTACAACGTCCTGGACCTGTACCCGGCCGCGCTCCCGGGCTTCTCGTCCGCGCCGGAGCTCGCGCTGCTGCTCAAGTGGTCCATGGCGCTCTGCGTGAGCGCGCGGCAGCGCGAGAGCGACGCCGGCGGGCTCTTCATGCGGCTGCTGTTCAAGCGGAGCGCCGCCATCGCGCAGCACGGCATCGCGCTCCAGGCACCAGACGCGTCCGTGGCGGCGCCGCCGCCGCCGTCCGCCACCGCGGTGGTGCAGTCCCCGCAGGCCGCGTTCGTGCTGCAGCTTGCCAACGTGATCCTAACGCGGCTCGGCGACGCCGCCGCCAGCCGCAGCGACGCGAGCCGAGGCGCGCAGCTGCCGCTCGTCCACGGACTGCTGCTGTCGCTGCGCTACATCGTCGAGATCGTGGACTTTGAGGCGCTGCGCGAGTCGAGCGCCGCGGTGCGCGAGTGGGGCGTCGCGCTCGACCGCGTCTTCGTGTGCGTGCGGCGCGCGATGCGCAGCGCGCTCTTCGTGGTCGGCGACGCGACCGCGGGCGCGGGCGACGAGGAGCTGCTCGGTACGTCTGAGCCCGCGTCAAGCGCCGTGGTCGTGGGCGAAGTCAACTCGCTTCCCACGACGGACGCTATCCCGCTGCGCGTCGACTGCCGCGGCCACCTGATCCTCGAGCACGGGGAGGTTGGCGCCGACGAGAACGACGCTGAGCAGCGCGCGGTCATGGGCAGCTGGCTCGCAGCGCGCGAGTGTGGCGCGATCCTCGACGTGCTGATGCGCCGCGTGCCGCCGCCGCCGCCGACAACGACAACGACAACGACAGCAGCAGCCGACAGCAACAGCCGACAGCCGGCGCTGCTGACGACCGAGATGGCGCAGGAGGGCGGCGAGATGCTGCTGCACTCGCTCTTTGAGCTCAAGCACAAGGGCGCGGTGGCGACCGCGTACCAGGCGTTCGAGGGCGTCTGCCGCTCGTTCCTCGCGCACGGCGAGGCGAACGCGGCGCTCGGCGCGCTTCCGCAGGCGTGGGCGGACCGGCTCCTCGACCGGCTCGAGCGCTCGGAGCAGCACTTCATCCTGCGCCGGAGCTCCGGCTTCGCGTTCAGCTTCGTCGCGATCCTGCGGGCCGAGCCGCGCAACGCGGCGGCCGTGATCCTGCCCCAGGTCATGGCGACTCTGCTCCGCCTCGCGGGCCAGGACACGGACGCTGTCGCCGCCGGCACCAGCTCGGAGTCGCAGCACCAGCACCAGCGCTGGCGCTCGCGCGTGCACGCGCTCAACATCCTCAAGCTCATCTGCCAGGACGCGATCCTCGCGGACGACGTGTCGGTGTACGTGGCGCCGATGCTTGAGCTCGCGGTGCGGGGCTTCGACTGCAGTTCCTGGGCTGTGCGCAACTCGGCGATGATGCTCTTCGCGGCCGCGACACAGCGCGCGCTCGGCGATAAGCGCATCGCGGACGGCGCGTCCGCGCTCAAGGTCTCGAGCGGCGACGTCTTCTCCCGCTTCCAGCAGCTCAACGGCTTCATCTACCGCGAGCTGGGCAAGTGCGCGGCCGCGTCGCCCGCGTCGGCGTCGGCGCCGCCACCCAGCGCGACGCCGCCGCCGGGACTGTACCCGATTCTAATGTTCATGAGCCGTCTCAAGCCCGGCGACGAGGACTCAAGCGCGTCGTCGTCGTCGTCCCCCGAGCCGCAGCAGTCGCTCGCGGCGTTCGTCCCGCTGGTGCGCAAGTGCGCGTCGCAGCCGACGCTCGCGCTCCGCCAGATGGCCGCCAAGGTGCTCGCGACGATCACGCGCGATGACGACGCCGCCGAGCTCTTGCGGTCGCTGATGGCGCAGCTGCCGAACGGCGTGCGCTCGGCCGTCGCCTCCGCCTCTGCCCCGGCGTCGGCTGCTCGTGCGGCCGGAGCGACGGAGCAGCCGCCGCGCGTGGTGACGACCAACAGCGTGCACGGTGTGCTGGCGCAGATCCAGTATCTTGTCGCCAAGTACCTGAGCGTCGAGAGCGCGGCGCTGGCGGCGGTCGACGCGCGCCGCGCGCTGGCTGTGCAGCAGATCGTGCAGCTGCTCGCGTCCGAGCTGTTCGTGTCCAAGCTCTGGCTCTGGACGAGCGCGGCGCTCGCGTCCGGCGTGCTCCGCGCGACGTTCCTCGAGATCGTCGCGTCGTTCGTCGCCTACTGCTACGCGCACAGCGCGTCGGCGGCGCTGTCGGACGAGGTGGAGCAGGTCCTGGGCATGATCCAGACGCAGTGTGCGACAGACCTCGAGGAGCGGTGTCGGGGCGACAAGGCCCCGACAGCGACGGGGGTGCCGAGCGCACCCGGGCAGTACGTGTCGGACCGCGCGCTCGTGTCGATCTGGTTCAGCGCGTGGAAGCTCCGCAAGGCGCAGTGGCAGCGCCGGACCGGGAAGGCGCCGGGAGACGCGCTACCCCCGCTCGTCGAGCGCGTGCTGCAGAGCTCCGTGCTGCAAGTCCGCAAGCGGGCGACAAAGCAGCTCGCGGATGCGATCCGCGGCGACGCGCACTGGACGCTCAGGCCGAGCAACGAGGCGTTCGAGTCGCTGCGCGCGGTGCTGGCGCAGCAGCTGCTGGTCGAGACGCACCCGAAGGTCAAAGCCCGCCAGCTCGCGCTACTCGTGCACTGCCAGAGCGCGTACGACGTGGCGCTGCCCGTCGGCGCGCGCGCCGCGACGCAGACCGCGCTGCTCGTCGTCCTCGAGCAGTCGGTCGACGCCGAGGTGCTCGCGCCGGCGCTCGAGCTGCTCGCGCTTCTCGTGCGGCAGGACCAGTACGCGGACGACGCCGCGTGCGCGCGGCTGCGGCAGGAGCTTGTGGCGCGCGCGTCGGAGCTGCAGCCGCTCGCGCTGCGCCAAGCCGCGGCGCGCGCACTCCGCCAGAGCGGCTTCCTGACGCTCGCGCCCGACGCGGCCTGGAAGACGGAGGTCGTCGTCGACAGCTGGCTGAGCGCGCTGACGCTGCTGCAGGACGACGAGCCGTCGACACGCGCGCTCGTCAGCAGCGCCGTGCAGCTCGCGCTCGCCGCGGCTGCGAGCAGCAGCGCGCCGGCCCCGGCTCGCTCGACCTCGGACACGTGCGTGCTGCCGCAGGCTGTCGCGTTCGTTGTCGAGCGCTTTGTGCACTCGGGGTACGGCGCCGCGGCGCTGTCGCGCGTGTTCCTGGCGCTCGTCGACGCGCCGTCCGTGCTGCACGAGTACGCGCGCGACCGACAGGACTGGGGCGACCTGTGCGACCGGATCTTCGAGGCCGAGAGCAGCAACTTCTTCGCCGAGCCGGACCTTGTCGCGCAGCTCTTTGTCTACCACCTGTTCGTGTCGGAGGCAGCGGTCGCGCGGCAGCAGCGTCCGCGCTCGAACTCGTCGGGGCTGTTCGGCTTTGGCGGCGCCGCTGCTGTTCCCTCGAGCTCGTCGTCGGCTGTGGCGAGCGAAGCGCTCGCGACACTGCGCACGCAGGTGCTCGAGCGCGTGGTGGAGGCGCTCACGCTGCTGGGCCGCGAAGACGCGCGCGAACAGTGGATCGGCGGCGTCGCGTACTACGCGAGCGTGTTTGCGCCGCTCTCGAGCGTGCTGGCGGCAGGCGTCGCTGTGGCGAGCGTGCGGAGGTCGGGGACCAGCGCGGCCGAGAAGAAGCTGGTGGCGCAGGCCGCGGGCCTCGCGCGGGAGTGCGTGAAGCGGCTCGAGACGTCGCACCCGCTGCTCCGACGCGCGCTGGAGCTGCTGAGTGGCGCAGGGAAGCAGCGGCCAGCGTCTTCGCCTTCGTCGTCGTCGTCACCGGCTGAGCTGGCGTCGGCGACCAGCAAGAGCGTCGCTAGCTTGTTGTACCTGACGCCGTACTGGGAGGCGCTGAGTGACAAATGATGGCCAGTGTTTCAGCATCGACAAGCTTGCCAGACGGCTCCTGTGTGCGTGTCTGTTGAATAGATCCGAGCTGGCGATGGATGACTCCGTGTTTCTTCTCTCTTGTGTACTGCGCTTCTGCCGCTGTTGTTGGCTTGCACGGAGCCTTTCGTGGACGTCTGTCTACAATCACGAGTTGCAGCGCCGAGATCCTTCACAGCCGACACTGTCGATCGGATGCGCGCGTCGCCCAGCATGGAGAGCAGCGACCTCTTCTCGACCACGTCACCCACTCGCACTGTGTCGCGCCTGATAGCAAACACGAGCACGCGGAGCGGTGCCGAGTCTCGCAGGCGAGGCGGCGCCAGCGCTGCGACGAGGAGGATCCAGTCGGAGATCGATCGCCATGAGCCACGTGTCGTCGACGGGATGTACCCGAGGCGAGTGACATCGTAGCTCGAAAGCAGCGCTGCCTGTATTGCGTCGACTTGTGCCTGTGGTTGTGGTTGTGGTGGTCGTAGCAGCACCTCTTGCGGTTGGTGGCGGTGGCGGTGGCGATAGCACAGTCCTCTGGCCCGTGGTGGCGCGTGTCGTCGACATGGCGGCGGCTGGAACCTGATTCTGACTATGACTCCGCCGCTAGAGCCCAAGTGCAGAGCGAGCGTGACTTCGGCCTCCGACAGCGCTTCTTGGCGTGCTGTCGCTTCTCCTGGCATCACAGTCTCTGGCGTTGGGGACATCGTTGCTGCTGTGGGCATTGCTGGACGCGACAGGAGCTGCGGCCGCACGTTTGCTGGTAAAACCAGCACTTGGTGAGCCGGCTTCGCGTCCTCGACATTGTTTGACTGTGGCACTTGTATCGCCGACTGACTGGCAAACACAATCATGTTGTCCAGTAGGGTCTCAACGTGATGCAATAACACGTGCACGACAGCGTTCTTCTCTCATGTCCTGCTTCTCCTTCACAAGAAGTACTGTAGCATCGACTGGCGACTGGCGACTTGGGGGTTAGTCGGCGACGGTGCTGCTGCTCACGACAGGAGTTCCTGGTGGCGCTGGTCCTGTCGCCAGCGCCGCCTTCTTCGCCGTGGCGGCCGCTGCCATGTGCACCAGGATCGCGTGGGCGGTCTCAAAGAAACCGTCCAGCTGGAGCGTCCCCACGAGCTCGCTCACGCCCACCAGCTCGATCTCGGTCGCCTTGTCGAGCGTCAGGTTGACGCCACCTGCTTGCGCCGTCACGCTCGCACCGCCCACCCGCAGGCAGTCGAGGATCAGGAGCACCGCCTTGCGATACAAGCCGGCGCTGGACGCCAGCTCCCGGTCCGCCAAGCTGTTCCACGCAAGCACTGCGCTGAGCATGTAGCAGAAGCCGAGCGGCGGCAGCGTCCCGCTCGTGTCGGTCTGCTTCTCGAGCCACGAGCAGTCTGCGAAGAGCAGGTACGGGAGCTTGGACAGCACGCGGTCCCAGAGCTGGATCACGAGCACGCGGCCCCAGTTCGTCAGCCGGAAGCTCGCGCGCTGCGGGCTGCGTCGGCTCACGTGCACGGGGTCGAACATGAGCAGGAACACGTACACGCCCGGAGACGCGACCAGGTCGCCACTGAACGCCGGGAGGTTCGCGCCGAAGCGGTGCTGGCGCAGCAGCAGCCACAGCGACTCGGCCTGGCAGTACGCCCATGCTCGGTGCATGCGGTCACCAGCGCCACCGGCGACGCCCCCGACGACGACGACAACGTCAGTGCTCGACGCGGTGAGCAGCGCCGGGTTGACGGCCAACTCGACACTGCCAGCGGTCTGCGAGTGCAGCTCGCCGAGCTTCCGCAGCTTCGCCGTGAGCAGCTCAGCCCACGTGTGGCGGATCGTGCCGAGCACCTTGTGGAACTCGGTCGCCACGAGCTGCGCGCTCACTGCCCCGGCCACTGCCTGCGCGTCGTCCGCGAGCCCGAGCCCTTGCGCGCCGCTGCCGGGCGCCTCGACCATGATGGCTTGGACCGTGAACTGCGCCAAGTAGATCGGGAACGCGTGCAGCTCCGGGTACTGGCGCAGGAACGCGGTCGCGCGCGAGAGCTCGATGCAGTCGGCCGCGCCGAGCGGCGAGAAGAACCGCGTCCAGTGCACGTCGAGGTCCGGCGCGCCGCCGTAGCAGAAGTAGAGCAGCGCGCCGAGGCGGAGGTCCGACAGCGTCCGCAGCCGATCCGGCGACGGCGGCGACAGCAGCAGCAGCGCGCCCGACTCGTCCTCGTCGCTCGCCGAGTCCGCGCTCTCGTAGATCACGATCGTCGGCGGTCGCGCGTCGTCGTCCTCCGTGACGACATCGGGCGGCGCTCTGTTGGGCGAGACAACCGCGTCGTCCACGGGCTCGTCGTCCTCGATCACGATCACTTCGTAGGACACGCGGGGTCGCTTGGCTCGCGGCGCTGGCGGTGGTGGTGGTGGTGGTGGTGGTGGCTGAGTTGCTGCGACTGCTGCTGCTGGCGCAGGTTGGTGGTGAGCGTCACGTGCCGCCTCGTGTCGCTCGTCACCAGCTTGGGAGCTGCTCGGTTCCGGGTCGACGTCCGACTGCGACAGGTCGACATCCGGCTGGGAAGAGTCGACGACGCAGGGCGGCGTGGGCCGTTGTCGATCCGGCTCTGGCGACGACCCGCGGCTGTGCGTGAGCGCGACAACGGCCGGTGCGTTCAGCGCCGTCGCCGTCGACGCCTCCGGTCGGTGCGCGCTACGAGGCGGCGAGCGGTTGGCTGCGGGGCGTCGCTCGTCGCGGGGTCGCGTGTTGCTCTGGGGGCTCCGGCTGCGCGACCGCCGCGGGATCGCCGGGCCAACGTAGCTCGGCACCAGCAACGTGCGCGACGGGACCTCGCCGCCAACTGCGTGCTCGCTGTGGAACGCGCCAGCATCCCGTCGCGCGTCGAACGACCGTGTCCGACCCGCGTACATCTCGTTCGGGTATCGCCGGGGGGACCGCGGGGACCGCGAGCGCGACCGGGGCGGCGGCCGCGCAGTCGCCAGGACGCGGCGCATGGTGTCGTCCAACCGCTTCATGCCGTCGCGGACGTCAAGGACAGAGTAGTTGACTATGTCGCGGACGCGTCGGTCGACGCTCTCGCGGAGGTCGCGCCCGTCGCGCAGCGCGGCGTCGGCCATGTCGTGGAGCCGCTTGTGCTCGGTCGCGTGGCGGCGCGCGTCGCACTCGAGCGCGCCGAAGACCTCGGCCGCGAGCGCGCCGAGCTTCTTAGCGAGCGCCTCGTGCAGCTCGCCGTGCTGCGCTTCCATGCGCTGCGTCAAGCGGTGCAGGTCCTCGCCGATCAGGCGCACGTCGCGGCCGAGCCGACGCAGCGCGTCGCTCGTCGCCGAGTGTTCTTCTGCGTACGGGTGGTGGTGGGGAAACGGAGGAGGAGGAGCGTGCCGAGCACTCTGCTGCTGTTGGGAGAGAGGAGGCGGAGACGAGAACGGCGACACCTGGGGCTGCTGCTGCTGTGGCGGCGGCGGCGACGCGTGGTGGCGGAGCTGCTGCTGCGCCAGTTCGCTCAGCTTGCGCTTGAGGCGGCGCTCCGCGTCCTCCTGCTGGCGCTCGAGCCGCCGCGCCAACTCTGCGACTTCCGCTGCTGTTGCCGTCGCTGTTGGCTGCCGCTCGTGCGCCTCCAGCTGCTGCACGCGGGCCGCGAGCGCCTGCACCTGCGCCGCCAGCGCTGCCTGCGCACGGGCCGCGTCCTCGCGCTCCTGCCGGGCCGCGGCGGTCGCCTGCTTGAGCTGGCGTTGCAGCGCGTCAAGCGCCTGCTGCTTGCCCGCGAGCTGCGCCGCGGTGTCGTCCGCGCGCTTGCTCAGCTCGGCCTCAGACCGTTCCTGCAGCGCCGCGAGCTGCGTCATGAGCGCGTCCTCGTCGATGCTCTGCGCGCGCAGCTGCTGCGCGCTCTGCTCGAGCGCGCGGAGCTTCTTCTTGGCGCCTTGCAGCTCGCTCTGCGCCGCGGCGACCGCTGTCTCCACGTCGCGCTGCACTGCTGCGACGTACGCGGTAGTGGCCGCAGCCTGCGCTTCGGCCTGCGCGCGCGCCGCGCGAAAGTCGGCGGCCTCGTCCTGCACCTGCCCCACGGCCGTGTCCGCCGCCTGTTCCACCTTTTCGAGCTCGCGGCGCACTGCGTGGCCGCGCATGACGTCAGCAGTGCGTGCTGCTATGCTGTGGTTTATGCTTACTCAACTGCACTCCCAACGCACACTTTCTCGCGCTCACGCTCACCTTTCATGCACTCGGCGCGGATCTCCGACA